>APFE031397746.1:0-91227 GCA_000404065.3 Pinus taeda | reverse complement strand
CAGCTCAACTTTAGTGGATTTGATATCATGCATTATAGACTTTATTTCAAATGAAAGAGCAAGAGGATCATTATTTTGCAATTCAAGAGTGAAGAGTTTAATCATAAGTTGGACGACTTCAAGTGTAGAATGTGAGTCATAGAGTTCTTTAAGCTTTTGTAAAGCTTCAAAGGCAGTTGAATATGATGAAATATGGTGACTCACCTCTTCATTTACAGATGCCGCGATTAATGCATAAGCTTTGCTGTTCTTGTTGTCCCAAATGATGAGTTCTTTGTTTGAGGTAGGTTGTACTAGGTCATTGTCTCCTTCTCTAACACACACTCCTTTCCACAACTCATTGAAGATGAGGGTGTGTTTTATCATCCGAGACCATTCAGGGTAGTTCTCCTTACCAGTGAGAACTATTCCTACCATGGATATGATTGAATGCATTCTATAAAAAAAAACTTTTGCTGATAGAAAAAAAATACTTCTGCCAATATACAGTAAAATGTACTCAAAAGGGAATTCTCAAAGGGTATTATCGTCCACTAAAACTTCTAACATAAGGTTTTCATGTACCCATTGAATCACTGTCATCACAACTTTAATACATGGAAAGAAAATGACTTTCACAAATATACAAAGCTACCAATAAAAACATTCAATGCATGCGCAATATACAACCTCTTTTTAAAAAAGGCTCAACGCATCATGGACGTTCTGCCTTCACCAAATATTCTGCTACAAATGTTGTCACCATTCAAATGTATGACCAACGTTCAAATATTAGAACAGTCAGCGTTCAAATATTACAACAGGCAGCAATAAAATACCCCAATGCAATAGAAATATGACCCCTTCAACACAAAAAAAATAAACGCGCTAGAACTCAACGCTGGCTGTCATAGCATGGAGTTAAATTTTGTAGTGCGCTAGGCTAGTAGTGTGAACTATGACGCCATCGAATCTAAGGAGAATCTACTACAGTAAAACCGAGGCGTGTCAATTGCTGGTTGAAAACTATTTCCAATCCCCCCTCGTCGGCTTGGGCCATGCCCTGACCCTCGAGAATTTTTAGAGGGCTCGACTTTGGCTCAGCCCCTAACACTTCAAAATTCAAAATTGTTGGTTTGTTGTTTGAGAGCAACGTACGCCCAGGCCTTACAGAATTTTTTCGAGGTCTCACTTTCGTCTCGGGCACTGAATACGTATTTGAGGTTCTCTTCACTTCTTGTCATTATCACATTTGAGCTTCAGTCCTGCGATGGCTGAAAACATAGGTTCCCGAAAATGGAACTCAAATATGATAAGCATCGTGGGTAAGCCTTGGCAGATTGGAGCCAGCAACTTCAGCTTCCTCGATTATTCAGTTTCCGATGCGGTCAGAGACAAGCTGCGGCTTATGAGAGATAGATGCGTTATAGAGAGCGTTATGGACAGAGCAGAGAGAATTATGGACAGATCGCAACATTTTTTTTTTTTTTTTTTTTTTAATATGGATAGATGGGTTATGGACAGAGGCAACGCTGGAGAGGAATATGGACAGATGCGTTATATGGTAGAGGCAGCGCATTATGTCAGGACAGAGGGGATTTGGAAGACAGAGGAGTTACAGGAGCATAAGAGCTAAAACAAGGAGTTGGCTCTGATACCATGTCAGGCCAGGCAGTAACTCCATTTGGCAAAAAAATTGATTCATCTTATTCCATCAGGTATGCTATTGTTATATACAAAAGGGTGTGACTGTTCATTTCATCTCCTAATGACTGTTCACATTTCTAATTTAATTATTTACATGAATTCACCCAATCGTGAGGATTAGGTGTCAACAAAATCGTAAACACAATGTTTTGGACTGAGATTGTAAATATTTCCAACCATTCTCCCAGAAAAGAGGTGATAGGGAAGCTTGCAATCATAGGTTTTTAAAGCTTAACCTTCTACTGCAATGAAATAAATATGTGAAGTGCTTGAAACTAAGAAAAAAATAGAAATATAAAAGAGGTACCGAAGCCTCTGGGTTGGGCCAAAACCCAAGGGCCTTATTCCACTAAAGCTAGCTTAGATGCAACTTAATAACCAACTTCTCATTATAATAAAATAGTAGTCTCATACATCACATGAAATTTAACAATAACAATGTCAATTACATGTGCTCAATAGCTACTACTAGTTGAATCAAAACTTTGAATCCTATTGAGATTTCCAGCTTGCTTATTTATACAAAAGGGTAGTTGATAGCATCTCCCTTGAAAATGGGAGTGATTCCCTTCTTGATCTCCTAAATTGTGGATTCGATCCTCTTGAGCTTCACTTGCACTTAGAGTTACTTGATTGTCAATGAATTCAAACTTATGAGAGAGGATGTTTTGATCTCAAGTCGAGTTAGGGAGTTAAGGAGGTGGAAAAACCCCCCTAGATTCTCTCCTAGTTGTCTCCATCGAGCCCCTGCATAGTAAATTCCTAAAAAAATGTTTCTTTTTCCTACAGTTAAACCAAATTATGCCACATACTATGAAAAACACCTTTTACTCTTCTTAATAAACATATTATTAGCAAAAATGTGAATTAATGTGAGAAAAATGCAATGCCCTACCTGATCCTATCATGCTAATTTTGATTAGTGTTTAATTAACCTGAAAATATTGACTTGTAATTATTAACTAATATTGGTATATACCTACACTTGTGAATCTATAATTTTATTTTACTGATATGACTTTTATTATTTGTTATTATTCAATTCCCAAGATGTCTTCTCAAATCTACTTTTGGATAAGATATGGTCTTCTCCAATTTATTTCTAAATCAAATATCCATATTTCAATTCTCAATGTGTCTTCTCAAATCTACTTTTAGATCATATATGGTCTTCTCCAATTTATTTCTAAACCAAATATCTGTAGCGTCTTCTCAAATCTACTTTTAGATAAGATATGGTATTCTCCAATTTATTTCTAAATCAAATATATATATTTCCATTCCCAAGATGTCTTCTAAAATCTACTTTGGATCAGATATGGTATGGAAATTCAAGGTTATTAAATTAAAAAGATGAGAAGATGAGTCATGGCATTAATGGTAAGTTGTTGAGGTGGATGAGAGGAAGAGACATAAAGGGAAGGATGATGAGAGGAGAAAGGGGAGAGATCCTTGGTCTTTGTTTTGGCATTGGATGATTTATTTTGGGAGGAATGTGGAGAAAGAGAAGGGAGAGGATCGAGAAAAAGGGAGAAATTAAACTTGGATCTATTTGAGAGTTTTGGTTTTAACTTGGACACACTACAGCTGGTTGGACTTGGGCTTGGAGGGCTAGGGAATCTATGGGCTAGGAATCATTCTTAGTTGGCTGGGAGGTAAATTCAATCAGATAGCCATGAGGAACATCCCAACAGAGTCAGGAGCATCGCAACCAAGCCACTGGAATAAGTATGATTCCATGTGTTGTTTTATTTATTTAAATTGTTGTAAAAGAAACTTCTTACATGTTTCATATGTTGTTGGTCATATTTTGCTTGTATGTTTTTATCAAGTAAATATAAAGTTACAAATATTGTATTTTCCTTCTTATTATAATTAAATTAAATAAATTTAGTTTTAGTTAGAGGACCCTAGGTTGGATCCTCACATATGGTATCAGAGCTAGATTCAAAATTTGAGGCATGAAACCCACTAACCCATTGTTCAAATTATATAATATATATATATATTATAATAATATATATAAATATATAATATATATATATAATATTATATAAAACAAGAACAAATAATATGTATTATAAAAAATTGAATAATTTTAATTTAATTAATAATTAATTTTTTCTTTTTTTCTTTGTCAGAGAAATATGATGTGAGGTTTCAAGTATAATGTATTCTCCATAATAGCACCAGGTTTAAAATGCAATTTATATTGCAATATGCCTCTTCCTAACAAATCTAGATCAAATATGAGGCCTAAAATAACTCCAACTAGAGTATATATATATAATATATATATTAATATACATATATATATATATATATAATATATATATAAAGTATACTATATAGATATATATATATATCTATATATATTAGATATATAGATATAGATATAGATAAATATATACCTATATCTATAGAGAGAGAGAGAGAGAGAGAGAGAGAGCTATGCTAATTGATATTGAAGCTCTATTTGAATTGGAATATGAGTCCAAGACTTCTTCTCCAATACGAGATTCATGTTGCACACCAAGCTTAACCCCTTGTTTTCACTCCAAGTGTAACCTTTTTTAATTGCAAATTGTTTGCAATAAGAGGATGAGGAGATTTTCTTAGATGTGAAGCTGAGACAATACAATTTGTTTTTACAAGTGTTAGGCTACACAACAAGAAAATAGCTATGCTAGTGCATTTGAGACCAATTTGAATTCAATTTACATTTGACGGTAATGGGAAACCGTAAGGCACTCGTTCTTGGGAATATTTGTTCTCTCTCTATCGCAGGGGTTCATTGTTCTTTTTTTGTTGTGTATGAGAGAGAGGATAATGTTCGTGTTCAAACCCTATCATAGCTTGTAGAAGAAACGATTCATGTTTTTCATTCTTAGAGCGTGTTGCATCTGAAGTCGTCCTTGATATGTGTACTTATAGCTTTAAAAGTTTGTTGTGTGGATGTTGCTAAATTATTTCCTACGGTGAAAGTGGGTTTTAATGTGTAAAACCCATACCACGTGGTGTAGTTGGATCAACCTAGTGAAAAATGACTAGGTGATCACTTTTTAGGTGATAACACAAACCATTTATTAAAAGAGAGCAACAATGCTCTTGCACTGACAAGCTCAGTGGTTGTATGGTAATCTCCTTAACAACACCATATGAAGGATCTTGCAAAGATAAGAAGATGCAACATAATCGAGACAAAAGAAATACCTTCTAGATGATGATAAAAATCTAAAACCTAAAGCTTTAAAAAAATCTAACAAAAAGGATCTCGGATCACCCAAGCCTTGAGGATTGTAGAAAAAATTCCAAATAAGAAGAGAAGAGGCCCAAAAAATAATAATAAAGAAGCCGCTGAAGGAAGAAGAAGGCAACATTTGAATTAAGTAAAAGAAAAGCATTGCTAAAGGCAGTTCTGATATGAAGGAAAAACGAGATCTCCCTAGACATATGTATGATTCCCTAGAAGATAAAGACCCTCTAAAAATATTCTACTCGTTGCTTCATGACTAGATACCTAGCAGTGAAATGGCCTAGATATGGATTATGGAGCATGGTTTGATATTATGTGACATGGAAAAGAAGGTATATGAGAATAAGTAAAAGCAGTGGATGCAAACCAAAGTTTAAACAAAATCCAGTCGGAGGGGAATGTTATTGTATGCCATGCAACAATAGTGAACCTATGGAGGGTTGTGTTAAGTGTGCAGTGAAAGGAAATGTTAGATGTTGCATTGAGCATTAGGAATAAACGTGCAACAAGAATTAGGAATAAATATGCAGTGAGTGTTGGATCTGTAGTAAGCATTAGGTATGCTGGGAACCCTCACAATCCAAAATGGAAAAAACGAGTAGAGAGGCAAGTATGAGTGGTTTTTTACATTGAGTGGCAGTTAAATTTGGCTCTGATAACATGTTGGGATAAGGAATGACTCCCGAATATTGATTTGCATTAGTGTAAACATTAATATATAACATGAGGAGGTATGACCTTTACGATTCATATTCTAGGGTCTCTTCCTATTCTAACTCTTCAATTTTCCCTAATTTACATATTTTGAAATTTCTCACCCAATCCTTAAGGATTAGGTGTCTAACATGCAATATTATTCAAAGTGCAAACATTCACTAGCAACACCTTCTTGCTGTAAACCATGTCTCTCACAAAGTTATATTGAACATCAATGTGCTTTATCTTAGAATGGTAAGCATGGTTCTTTGTAAGAAAGATTGCATTCTAACTATCATAACCTAATCATACAACTTTCTATTCAAACCCAATACTTAAGCACATCTCTATAACTATATAGCTTCCTTTCTTGGATTGGTGCTTTCCATGTATTTAACTTTTATGGTTGAAAGTGAAACTACGAAATGTCTCTTTCCCATCCAATTAATTGCTCCTCTGAATTGGTTAAGCACATAAAAGCACTTGTAGGTTTTCTACGATCCAAATATTCAACATAGCCTACATTGAAAATGCCATATACATCCAACACTCTATCTACTCTAGGTTTTCCTCGATAGAAAATTCCATAATCTATAGTTCCATGCAAATATATAAAAACCCTCTTTATAGTTGTTTAATTCTCCTTCCTTAGATTTGATAGATACCTACTCAAAACACCCACTAAATGGAAATTTACACTCTAGTATTGACCATTGCACACATTAAATTTTTGACAACCCTAGCATAGAGAACACAAGGCATGTCATATTCCCCTTCCTATGTTTGAGACACTAATCTGTAGATAAATTTACGCCTATAGGAATAGGGACCTTGAATAGTTTACATTTTGTGATATTTAATGTAAACTCTCCACCCCACATTGACCCGCTTGTACAATCTCTCTAGGGTAAACATGAGTTGGGTGTTGTTATGACATGACCTGACCTCCAAGTTCTAGTGATGGAAGTGGTGCCTACAAACTGAAAACTTACTGGAATCCCTCAGGGACTACAGATCACTCAGGATCCTAACAACCACCCCAAGTGATTAATCCTTGAGTTGGAACTTTTTTTCACTGACACTACAAGGAAAATACCTTCTAGCAGAGGTTATCACAAAGGTTTTTCGTGTTATAAAATTGACAAAAATTGTCAAAAAAACATTTGCTCAAACATCTATTTGTGATAATGGATATTATAACGAATCTTCATCAACTAAAAAAATATGGGCGGTTGAAGGTTATAGCAAATGTTTTTTTGTGGTGTGCTTCATGGAACAAGTAGCATTGGTGTGCTACATATATAAAAGCACTGGGGTTGCATACATAACTAAAAGCACTAAGACGTTGAATGCAAAGAACACTGGTGCTTGGAATGTATACCGCCTCGGTGCTTATATATCAAAAAATGCCTGAGGCGTTCTTTTAAGGAATGACACTTGGGCACACAAAAATATATAGCAGTCCTAGTTCTTTTATTTAAACTCGTAGCTCTACTGCATATTTTTTGTATAAATGCACCAATGCACTAAGGATATAAAAGGACCAATGTTGTTAATTTTAATAATGCACCGGGGCTAGAAATAATATTTTGTAGGACTAGGGCGTTAGTTATGCACTAGTGCGTTAAGCATTAGAAAGAACTGGGGCATTAATTGCAAACAATATTGGTGCTTGAAGAACTAAATGCCTTGATGTTGTCGTTTTCCTGAAAGGAACTGGTCATGAAAAAAATATGTCGTTATGGTGCTTTTATATTATGTTATGGACATACCACTTTTTTTGTATGATATTTTCTCTTTTTTGGAAACATCAACCTGTGATAGTAATTATTGTAAATTTTTAAATTTGTTATCCATCGAAAAATAAACATATATCTTATAACAATATTCATATAAATTAAAATTTGATTAGTGCATTTGTATATGATGTTTGGATTAATTTGTTATATTATCAGATTTCACATCTCTTCATCATAATATTTAATCATCCAAATATTTAACTAGTGGTGTAACATTTCCCAGTGGCATTGCATAACATATTAGAATAAATTAAAATGTATTTTATTATATATCAATAAGAGACTCTTTGTCATACAAAATGGGATTGTTATTGGTAACCCATTGTTTTTCAATTGGGACGTTATGTCCATTACATTAAATAAAATGTCTAATTTTTACAAACAATTATTTCGAAAAATAGAACAAGGTTCATTGATATCCAAATATATCATTATTCTTCACTGGAATTGTTGTCAGTGCTCGAGCTACTTCCATGACTTGGGTTATTTGGAGGAATGTTTTGTAGATTACATCGATTGTTTTCATCTTCTTAATCTTGTTTCATCTGCAAACATAAAAATAAAGTGTGATGAGTGTATCTACAATGATAATAATGAAAATTGAAATAAATAATGTGCATCAATGTAAATCAAATAGCAATGTACCATAGAAAGAAGTGACTCATAAACTATACACTTGGTTTCAAAACCAAGTCTCATGCCTTGTTGCAACAAGTCTTCTACTGGCTTAGTTCCATATTATGTTTCATGCATGTTTTAAACCCCATTATAAATCATAGATTTAATATAAAGGATTTTTTTCTTTCTTTCTATTAATTATAAACTCAGAGAAGTAAAACAACATAGATACTTACAAATTCCACAATTAATTTTTGATATGCCAACATATACTCACAATGTTAGAAATTAATTAACAGAGCAATGAAATACACAAAATGTTGCAGAAACACAAATACAAAAACACATAAAAAAAGAGAGACACAGATATACATGGTTCACCCAATTTGGGCTACATCCATGAAGGAACAACTAGTACTTCCTTTTATATTATCCAGAAAAATGAATAGATACAACGTACAGTGGATCCATTGTAATTTCCTCTTTGCTCTCACATAGTCTATTCTCTCTCTCACACACTTAGAATAATAATCCACAACCGCAATACAATACCCTCATATAAATTGAGGGGGTTCCTTCTAGCGAAAAAAACCCTAAATTAACATAACTTCTACCGTCAGATCATCTTCCTAATGAACAACCCAAATTGACTACGGAATTAAAATATTTTACAAGGCAATTTTCATCTATTTTTTGCTTCAAGGGCACTGCCCTTGAACCCCTGTCCAGCCCCCGCCAAGGGGGGCTCATAAAAGTTGTTGTCACCCCACCTAGACCCCCCTGATGACAATTAAATGTATCCCATTAGGAACAAGGATCCAATGCAATTGAAACAAAAACCTCTCAACTATCATGAAGATAATAAGGCTCCACACCCAACAATCTCCCACTTGGAGACTGATTATAAAAACTCCACTGCTGCTTCACTTGTTGGATAATGATTCCACTTTGGACCTAGATGTTTTTCATCTTCATAATCATACTTGAAGGCCAATTGAAACTGAGCAGGATCTCAGTATCTCCCTGATTACAACTTTTGTTAACATGTTTGCAGGATTATGGCTAGTGTGTATCTTTTCCAACTTCAATTTTCCATCTTCCAACACTAACCGCATAAAATGGTACTTTAGCTTTATATGTTTAGTCTTGGAATAGAATGCTCACTTATTTGCAAGATGAATGGAACTTTGGATATCACTGTACCGCCCATCTCTTGATTCTTTCCCAACTTATCCATAAACCTTTGTAACCAAATCATTTCTTTACTAGCCTCTATAGCAAGAACATACCATGCTTCCATTGTTGAAAGTGAAATAATGTTTTGAAACTTTAAAACCCAACTGAAAACTTTTCCACCTACATTAAACACATACCTTGTGGTGCTCCTCTTGTTATCTCTAACGCCTACCATATATGCATCAACATATCCCTGTAGAGCAATGTTTGAACCACCAAAGTATAATGCTTGATTTGTGGTACCTCTCAAATACCTGAGAATCCACTTCACTGCCATCCAATTCTTCTTTCCTGGATTGTTCATATACCTTCTTACAACTCCCACTACATGTGCAATATCAGGTCTTGTGCAAACCATTGCATACATTACGCTTCCAACTGTTGATGCATATGGAACTTTACACATATAATCCATCTCTTCTCGAGTCTTTGGACACGTCTCCTTACTTAGTTTGAAATGGCTAGCCAAAGGTGTACTAACTGGTTTTGCATTCTGAATTTAAATATTTCCAACACCTTTTCTATGTACTCACTCTGAGACAATGTTAATTTGTGATTTTTCCTGTCTCTAGTTATTCTCATACAAAGGATTGTTTTGCAGCACCCAAATCCTTTATTGTAAATGAATTTACCAATTTTCATTTGAGCACATTTATTTCCTGCATGTTAGACCATTCAAAAAACATTTCATCTACATACAATAACAATATAATAAGTTGCCATCATTTTGTTTCTTTAGATAAACACAATGATCAGAATGACATATAGTATAACCTTGTTCATACATAAACCTGTCAAATTTTAGATAACATTGCTTTGGAACCTATTTAGGTCATACAAGCTCTTCTTCAACTTGCACACTAATTTCTCCTTCTCTTTGACCTCAGACCCTTGTGGTTGTTTCATATATATTTCTTCCTTCAAATCCCCATGGATAAATGTTGTCCTTACATCTAACTCCTTAAGATGTATCTTCTATACCACTAGACTTAAAATATTTCTGATTGAAGTCATTTTAACAACAGCAGAAAAAATTTAATCAAATTATATACCTTTGTTTTGTGCAAACCCCTTCACCACAAGTATAGCCTTATACTTGTGTTTACCTCCATCTTCTTCCTTCAACCTATAAACCCATTTATTTTGCAATGTTGTTTTACCTATAGGAAACTTGACTAAGTCCCAAGACTAGTCATGCATCAAGGATTCCATCTCTTCTTCCATGGCTTTCTCCCACTTCATCCCGATTTTTACCTGCATTGCTTCTTCATATCTTTCCAATTCACTAGAATCAGTCAACAACACATAATATCATGAAGGAGAGTTCGTTCAGGGGGTCTACTTATCTCGGTAGATCTTCTAACACCACTTTCAAGTGTTTGAGGTGCATGTTGTTGTTGTGGTTGTTGTTTTTGTTGTGCCTACCATTCATTATTATTTCTAGGCAACTTTACTTTTTTTGTGATCTCATCAAGCACTATGTATTCTTTGTTTTCTTTTTATTGTTTCTTTCCCTGCATCTGATCCTTATACAAGGCCTTTTCACTGAATATGACATCTTTGCTCCTAATGATTTTTTTTATTTTCATAATCATATAAGAGATAACCAAAATAATTAACACCATATCCAATAAAGGCACATTTATTTGATTTTTCCTTAAGCTTTGTTCTATTTTCTTTATTAATGTGAACAAAGACTTCACAACTGAAATTCTTTAAAAACGAGTAGGTTACCTTTTTACTTGTCCATGCTTTCTTTAGAATACCACCATCCAAGGAACTTGAAGGCCCTCTGTTTATTAGATAAACAATAGTATCTACAACATCTGCCCAAAATTTTAAGGGCATTCCTGCATGCAATCTCATGCATCTTGCATGCTCCATGTTTATCTTGTTCATCATTTCTAACACACCATTTTCCTGTGGTGTTCCTAGAATTGTCTTCTCTCTACGAATCCAATGCTCTAAACTGTAGTTATTAAACTCTTTGTTGATGTATTCACTTCCATTTTCTGATTTGAGACACTTCAACTTCTTTCCTGTCTCATCATGAACCAAAGCTTTCCATCTCTTGAAAGTATCAAATACATCAAATTTATTATGAATACAATAAATCCAAGTATTTCTAGTTGCATCATTAATAAAAGTAAATTAATAGCAAGAGCCACCAAGAGATGATACTTGAGTTGGTCCCCATACATTCGTATGCACAAGCTCTATTTTTTCTCTTCTTTTCCTTCCCAAATCTAATCAATTTGACTCTCTTTTGTTTTCCGTAAACACAATTCTCACAAAAATCGAAATCAACAAACTTCAAACCTAGCAACAAATTTCTTGAGTGAAGAATTTGAATTCCTTTATCACTCATGTTCCCGAGCCTATGATGCCACAATGTCGTATCTACTCTTGTGGAGGTTAAAGAATTAACAAAATTAGAAATACCATTGCATAAATACAACTTACCAACTTTTTCTCTCTCTCTCTCTCTCTCTTTTTTTTTTTAATTAGATTCGGAACATGCTTTACCTCCTTCAATAACCATTGGTTTCAATTCTTTTGCTTTATAAAAACCTTACCCATTCCAATGATTTTACAAGGTTTATCATCACCCAAATGAACGTGTCCAAAATCTCCTTGAACGTAGTTATTAAAATGTTTCCTATCAGATGTAGCATTGAATGAGGCCCTTGAATCTACCACCTAGGGATCTATAATATTCTCTATTGAAAGAATAAAAGCATATTGCAACACATCACACATCACATTCACTTCATGATGTTCCCTTGTTTCCCATCTAACACAACAACCTTTTCTCCTTTTTCTATTACCAGGGATCCTTTAGTGACCTTCCAGGTTTTTCTGTGAATGTAGTTACACAACCTTCACAACGGTTTTTTTTTTGTAGATCTAGAAGATGCCTTACCTCCTTCAATAACCATTGGTTTCCATTCTTTTGCTTTATAAAAACCTTACACATTCCAATGATTTTACAAGGTTTATCCTCACCCAAATGAATGTGTTCAAAATCTCCTTGAACGTAGTCGTGAAAATGTTTCCTATCAGGTGTAACATTGAATGAGGTCCCTGAATCTACCACCTAGGGATCAATAATATTCTCTATTGAAAGAATCAAAGCATATTGCAACACATCACATGCCACATTTACTTCTTGATGTTCTCTTGTTGCCCATTTTCTTCTTTTCCTTTCCGAGATTTGCAGTCTTTCTTCAAGTGTCCTTTCTTCCTGCATTTCTAGCACACTATCCCTGATCTAGATTTGGATTTACCTTTTCTTTACTTATTGCAATTTCCTATGTTCCTTCCTCTTTCCATTTTTCTTCCCTTAGTCTCCACATTGAAAAGCATTACCTGATGTCTCACTTGAGATTTTCTGTCACATTTCCTCACTAAGGATAGCACCAACAACATCATCAAACTTTAAGGTACTAGATCCATAGGAAGAATTACTGATAGCCATAACCGATCCTTTCCAACTTTCTAGAAATAAGGATAGAAATAATAGAGCCCTAACTTCATCATCAAAATTTACCCCTACAAAACTTAACTGATTAGTAATCGTGTTAAATTCATTTAGATGATCAACAAAAGATCCAACTTTTGACATATTCATATTAAATAGATGCTTCATAAGAAATACCTTATTTTAGGTTGAGGGTTTTTCATATAGTTTTTCCAATGCAATCATTAAACATTTTGTTGTCGTTTGCTTTGAAATGGTGAATGCCACCAACACTTCCAAACACAATTGTATTTCTCCTAGTGCATTTCTGTTGAGAATATTCCATTTTGTGTTCATCATACTCGTCAACTTATTTGTTTTTCCACTCAAAAATGGGTACAAATATTTTTTGCATATATAATCTTCCATCTGCATCTTCCACAACTGGGAGTTTTGGCCGTTAAATTTCTCGACCCTAAACCTACCATATTTTGCCATTTCTCCCACTCGAACCAAGAACCCCATCTATTAGCCAAACAGATCTTCAACTCTGATACCGTTTGTTAGAAATTAATTAATGGAGAAATGAAATACACAAAATGTTGCCAAAACACAAATACAAAAACACATAAAACAAGAGAGACATAGATATATGTGGTTCACTCAATTTGGGTTACATCCACGGAGAAACAACTAGTCCTTCCTTTTATATTATCTAACAAAATGAAGAGTTATGACCTACAACAAATCCTTTGTAGTTTCCTCTTCACTCGCACATCGTCTCTTCTCTCTCTCTCTCTCAAAAAAAAATAATCCACAGCCACAATACAATACCCTCATATAAACTGAGGGGGTGCCTTCTATGGAAAAAAAACCCTAAATTGACATAACTTATACCGGCAGATTATCCACCTTATGAATGACCCACACTATCTACGAAATTACAATATTTTATAAGGTAAATTTTCATCTATTTTAGGGTTCAGGGGTGCTGCCACCCAACCCTCGTTGGGGGGGGCTCATAAAAGTCATCTTCGGCCCCCCTAGACTCCCTTGACAATGATTAAACGTGCCCCCGTTAGGAACAGGGATCCGACGCGACTAAAACAAAAATATCTAAACAACTAGGAAGATAATCAGGCTCCACACCCAACATAGAACCCATATTTAACCTAGTGTCAATTAATTATTCCTATGACTCTTCTTTGTATGTTAGCACCTATTTGAAGACATTCATGGATGGTTGCTGTAAAACAACTTAAAATATACAAAAATGAAAACTTGAGTTTTTATAAGGAAATATTGACAAGTACTCACAAACTTTGATATCAACGTTTTTCTTCCTTCTTGTCCCGTTTTATGTCCTGAATGAGTTTCATTTTGTTTTCTTTTCTACAAAAAAATACTTGAAAATTAACATTTAATGCTAAATTATTTTTCTATATGTACAAATTCAATCATGATTACATACATTTGAAGCACATTGTTGTTGAAATGCCACCTTGTGATGCAAATATGTCCATTTCTTTAACCATCTCCTTATACACTTTTTTGGACATTCCTATTGGCATGTTTCACATATCAACTTGTTGATCATTTGAGATTTTCATAATATTCCTAAAAAAAATAATAAACTATTTTTATATTGATATATGAAAACTAAATATAACAAAATTGATATTTATAAATGAATGATTTGTAGTAATATATACATATACTTCTAGAAAATCTTTTTGATTAGGAATATTACCTTTTGAATGGTTTTTTGTTGTTGTTGTAAGTTTTTGCTATTGCAAGTCTAACATGTCTCATTGACCATTGCTCTAGAAATGCTTCCTGTAGTTAGATTTAAGTTGGTTCTTGGAATCATTGGATTTAGTTTTATGAAATTACATCTATAAGTTTGTTCCACTATATCCCTCATAGTTTTGTACTCCAAATGAGTTTAGGACCAATTCATCATCATTTACACATTCTATAATTTTTCTTTTCTTAGAACGACATTTATCTTTTCCATCGTTGTTGCTCCCTGTAGAACATTAAACATATATGAATCAATAGATTGTTTGTAACATGTTATCTAATATTCTTAAGTATATTATTAATGAAAATTAAAAAAAAAAATCAGATTGAATAGTATTTTTTTATTCACCTGATTCATTCTTATGGAATTTTTCTATCAGGATTTTACGATCCTCTGTACTTAGATTAGAAATAATCTTATCGACCTTCTTTATTTGGTGGCTCTACATGACACACATTGAGAAATACATTGATCTGAACTTAAACAAGAACACAACAAATTAAATATATAACCATAAATACAGAGATGCAGCATAAATAACATTTCATTTCATTAATATCAAAACTCTGAAATATACTTACAAAAAGAATGGAAATAAACTAGCTCGGGCAATGGTAGCTTATCTCTGAGAAGATATGTGGCAACTACATGCCTCTAAACCGTGTTACAATGAGGCTCAAGGGCCTATTTATTATTGAACAGCAAGAGAAAACCATAAACAACCAAAACTCTAACCTAGGAGATGTAACACCAAGAGTTTGGAGGCCCCGTTGGGGTTTTTTGGGAAACCAATTTCTCGGGGTCATAAGTTGGTCATATTATGTCCGTTTGGCGCATACAATACCTTGTTGGAAAGGTCTCTATTATTACTACAGGATTTGAGGCACGCTTCCTATGGCCACGAGCCTACAATGAACCTAAAAAAAATGTTGTTTAGGGGGTCAAAACTACGCCAGAATTTTACGACCTGGAAAACTGCTAAAAATAGTAAATGCTGAAATATGCTGAAATAAACAAGGGAACAGGTGAATCCGATTGGATTTTTAGGTGGATATGGTGGGTGGCCCCCAATATCCACCTGGATCAGTCCTCCCCCCTTAGGAAGAAATGGTCCCCATTGTGTGCAGAGCCTCCATAATGTGAGGAAATTCTTGTTGAACCTGGTCCCTGGTGAACTACTTGCCCTGGTGAAGGAGTTGGCTTACTTTGACAACTTGATATAGTTGAATCCTTTTTTGTCAAGTGTTCTTGATCTACGTGTCCATGACCTGATCAATTGTGGCATGTTCCATGCAGTTCAGGTTGAGCTCTATTGATGTGAGTTGTTCTGCAATGTTGGATGTGTCCAACAATGGTGGAAAGTATGGCTAAAGGTGGTCTACATTGAACACTGGTGCAGACCACGGAATGGTGGGATGTTGAGCTCAAAGGAATTTTCACCGACAACCTTGGTGATGGTGTATGGTCCATATTGGAGCATGCGAAGCTTGTGGTTAGATAGGCATTTATTTGTTTGTGTTTAAATAAACTTTGGTTTTATATTATTGTTAATATCTATGAACTTAAGGGTTTTATATTTCCCTTCTAAACATTTTCCATGAATGGATGGGGATTTGGGTTGCGCAATAAGAGCAAAAAAATCACTATTACTTTGATATCGACTTATAATGTGTTTTTGTTCAAATTCACATAAATGATGTCTGTACTAAACTCATGGTTGACCATTGAATTTATAATGTGTGTTTGAAATTACAAAGATTATGTTTGTACTAAACTGATGGTTGACTACTGAATTTATAATGTGCTTGTGTTTTAAATCACAGTGATGGCGATACTCACTGATGGTTGATCTAAATTGACCTTATTTGACTTGACCTTGGAATTATCAGACTTGTGGTTGACCACTGAAATAGATAATAATAAAAAAACATATTGAATCATGGTAGGTTAAAAAATAAAGTGAAAGCGTTTAAAAAAAGAAAACAACAACAACATCAACAACTTCCTTTTGGAAGCATTTAAACTTAACAAAAAAGACTATAGAACCACTATTTTTTCTCTGAAATGTCTACTTAGTATATTCATAATTTTTTTTTACCATAGATATAAATATTCTGACGTTTATTACTTTTGGCATGATTATATAAGTCAATTCTCTATATAAGATTGCGATAAGTAAAATTCTAAGTAAACAATATTAACATTGAGTATTTACTCAAAAGATGAAATATCCACAATCCATAATATGTCATGTAAATCTTATTTACTACAAGAGAATCTTTTGATGGTTGTAATCTTATATATATATATGAGTCCTAAATTTAGGCATGATAATGTTTCAAACATTAAACATTGAGAATCAACTAGACATAAAGGATAAATTTGGATGGGTAAATCCTATTTATTACAAGAGAATCTTTTGATGGTTGTAATCTTTTATATATGTATGAGTCTTAAATTTATGCATGGATAATGTTTCAAACATTAAACAGTGAAGATCTAGACTTAAAAGATCTAGGTTAGGTCCTCACATATGGTATTTCTCCCTCCTCCATTTGAAAAAATTGCATATTTCTAAATAAAAAGATTGCGTAACTTAGCAGGCTCTAACAACTAATTTGATTCTTAGGTTATCTTAAAATTTCCACATAGATTTTAACAGACCGAGGCATATCCAAAATACTCATTTAATGCATAATATCTATGGTTATTCAAAGTATGTCTTTTCCCAACCTAGGAGAGGCTAGGGAAAGAAGTGATTGAAATAGGTAAAACCAAAAATACATTAGTATTTAGTATTTAATTAATTGAATAAAAAAGAACAAATCTAGTTAAGGAATATATATATATATACATATGAGTTTATCATATTTACCTATAGAAATCCTTATAATGGAAGGTAAATTGAAAATGAAGAACATGAGATTTAAAGGTACTTGTAGCTAAAAAAAAAAAATCGCAATAATATCATGCTATCAATGAGTGGGAAGTTGGGAAGTTTAGATAGAAGGGATCCCATTACATAATTAAAATGCATCTTATGGTCTAGAAGAAAACTGAATGGAAAACCATTCCATTATAAACTACTAAGGAATTAAAAATCTAAGTTGAAAATGCTCTTTGATAATTATACATATATTTGAAAATAATAATAATAATAATAATAAAATATTATTAAATATTTTGTAATAAAAAGGGTTATCACAATTTAAGTGGATATTTTGCAAATTATTTCTTAAAAAAATTGAGTTTAACATTAATACTAAATAAAATTATTATTTTGCAGAAAATGTCTTTTCTTACAACCATATTAATCCATATAGTGACAACATTTAGTGAGAATGTTGATATTTTAAGTTGCATTCACACAGGTTGCTTATTTATTATTTCCCTGTAAGTTCATACCCCTTGAATAATATCTAATAATTTAAATTAACTCAAGTGAATTTTTTACAAGTTGCTTACATTATGCTAAGAAGAGTTGCTTAATGCCATGCATATTTCTTAACTTCCTACACACCTTTAGTATCCTCTTGTGAAGAACTTAGATGCAACTTCTTGTAAGTCTTTAGAGGCACAATGGAGTTATCTTAGATATTGTCATAGTCTTGATCTACATATGTTTATAAAAGAGAAATCCAACATATTCACATTAAAATGTCAAAGATGAACAATCATTTATTAGTACATTAGAACCATCTTTAAGACAATATATAGTATTGTAATATTGAAACATGTAGCACTAGCTATATAATAAATGTCAATGGGATGGTAAATATCTAAAAATAATGTCAGCATTGAGTTGATTGAGGTCGTTAGACACCTCCTTTGAAAATAGAATGATACATTAAAAGAAATAATAAAATGACTATCTAGCATTGTCGATGGGATTTCAAGAGGACACTTAGTTATAATAATGTGATTAAAAATTGTGATTTAGTATTTATGTGAATGCTCAAAATATATAAGATGGATTTAGGATGATTGGGTACACATATCTAAAGATATTTGAGGGTGTTGTGTTCCAACACTTGCTTAGCTAGTGATGGGAGAGCATTTAATAGATACATGAGATCTGCTTAGTATTAGTGATTCTCATTTATAAGAATATCAAAATGAAAACCTACACCTATCATTTTGAAAAATATGCATGAACCAAGTAAGGATTAACAAAGTCCTAAGGTGCACTAATAAGTCTTACATATCATGCAAATATTTGAACAATTTAAAATGGTGAGGATGCGAGTGTTGTCTTGGGGGGGCCTGACCTAGGTTCAACGTTATTTAGCCAAACAAATCCCTACACTACTAGCCCTTTCGGCATCAGCCTGCGGAGCATGGACTAAAGTCTCACTCGAAGCAGTATGTGGGGGTGCTGGAACCAAGTTTCCGCACCCTTAAGATGGTTGTGATTTCGTTTGATCTCTTCTATTCTTGCCTTCGCGCATGTGATCTCACTCTAGGGCTTGTAAGACAAACCCTCTGTTCCAGCTTTCAATACTTTCGTGAAAGTACACGATTGACCTTCGCAGAGTTCTAACCTGTAGCTCAGGTACTTTCACACTACTATAGCAACGTTCCATGCAAATTCCCCAATTATCCTAAGTGATTTGATTATCTTGTCAACTACTTAAAGTTATCACCACGTAAGCAGATATTCGTGATTGCATTCAATTATTCAATGTAATTACATTTAGTTGCACATCATATAAGCATAATAACGGAAATTCATACACAACATATCCAAACCCTTTAACAGAACAAATACACAGAAATTTTATAATAACTCTTTTTATTAATATCTTCCAAGTGTTACAAATTCTGTTCACCCTGCGCACACAGCTACAGGGGTTCGCGCACTCAGCTCTAAACTTCTACCCTAAGCCTCTGTGCACTCAACTATAGAGCCTCTACCTATGCTAGAACCCAAGACTTAGACTTCTTCTTAGGACTCTCTTCCTCGTCTTCTCAATCCATTAATGCCTCTAACTACTTAGAGCTTAGCTATTTTTATACAATATCATGGTCCACCGAGCATGGGTAGACCTCTTATAGTTGACCTTACTTTACAAAACTAAGAGTAGACTGCCCTTTGTGACACATAATACCTTCACACTCTACAACCACAAAATGCAGAGTATTTACAATAATATTACAAAAACATGGGCTTTTAGCCCCACAACTGCCCTTGGGGGATCTCGCTCCCAACATGCCCCCAACACAAACATCGTGACTCACCCTCGAGTCACTTGACAGGTGCGGAGATCTTTGCACGAAGCTCGTCTAACTCAACCTTGATGACTGCAACTTTGGCTGTGCACTGAGTTGTTTCCTGCTTTGCATCTTCGACTGTCTTCTCAGTTACTTCCCCTGCGCTGTCATCTTGAAGCTATTGTTGCATCACTTGCATAGTCTCAATCTTGCTTTCAATGTTTCCTGTAACCGCATAAGCTTCCCCCAGCTAAGGTTTGAGTTGCTTCTTCAACACTGCTTCTTTGTGCAGTGCTGCGTCCACCTGTTCCTCAATCTGCTTGGCTTCCTGCAGCTTGGCTAACCTCTGTGTTAGCATGACGGTTAGCGATGTGCCCTTAACTTCGTCATAGTGCTGTTGGAGTTTGCGTGCTTCCGTCTCGAGCCTCTGGATGTTTGGGTCCTCCTGCAAGCCGGTTAGGACCTCAAACGACTATTCAAACAATTATTTGCAGTCTAGTACTGCACTCTACACTGCTACAACTGCTTCTGTGACAGCAGCCACCCGCTGCTCCTTTACCTCCAGTGGTTTTGAAGGCTGAGCCCTCTATTGGAGCTCTGTAATATGCAAGTTTAGCTCCAACTAAACCCGAACCATCTTCGTCCAAGTATCGTGCACCCCTGTGGCCAGTTTACGGATGTAGACCTCAACTAGCTCCTTCTCCGAAGTGGCCATATCCGAGACCATTCTGCAAGCCTCCTATACAACCTGTATGATCTTCTGTCTCTGGCTTATTGCCTCAACCTCCACAGTGATGGCAACACTCCTCTATAAGGCCATCTGCTCATTGTTTATTCTCTGCTTGCTGATCACTTGGAGGGTGCGGTACTCGTGGGCTCTCAAATCGGCAATTACTCCATCCTACAAGGAGTGGAGTGCTTCGCATGGGAGCGTTGCCAGGTTCAATCCTACTCCCTTCAAGGCGCTGACAGTGGGCCTGTCAACCTCATTTTCTATTTTCAATGCTCCATCCGGTAGCACTAGTGCACTAGAAGACTTTGTGTGCAACATATCGGTGGCCTATGATGTGCTGATAACCAAGCTCATAGATGCCACACCAAATTGCAACGCGCAGCCCTGCAACTCCTATAATCCAGTCTAGATGGCCCCTAGGACAATCTGCTACTACTTTTCAAATTGTTGGAGGGCCTCTGGGTGACATATGTTACTGTGTCACCAATGTCGTATAAGTCTCCCTCCATTAGTGTGATGGGGTCCAACAAGGTCTTAGTTGCCTTGGACTTCTTTCTAGACCCTCCCTTTTCCTGCTCTCTCGGGCACTTGATATGACCAGACATCTCCTACGGGTCCATGTTGTGTTGCTCTGTGTCCTCTTATTTAGTTACAGGTGAAGGCAACCACATGCCTTTATCAAAGCCCCGCTCTGTGCCTCCTGTTTGTTTTCCTACCTCCTTTCCTGTCTACTTCTCAGTAGCCTCCTTCTTCCGCTTCTCGACCAACTACGCCATCTTCAACTTGGCCTCGTCTTTCTTCTTTTGTGTGGTGGACTTGCTTCCACCTACCCTAATTGAGATCTGATGGAAGTCTGCTTTGAATTTGACATAGCTCTGCAAGTTAGCATATACCAATTGCGACAATTGCGGCTTGCGATTGATAGCCATCCTGATGTTCATTTCCATCAAGATCCAGAAGACCTTGCTATCCCACACGCAGTCTGCATCCTTGGTCACCTAGAGCAAAGCGTACTTCGCTGCTTCAAGGAGGTCCGACATGACCGATGGGAATTGGCTTTCTTTTGGTAGCTCCCATGCTACAAGCACAATCGAGAGAAAGAGCCATGCGTAGTGGAACGTCTTGGTTGTCTCTTGCGTTGTTGCGGACCCAATGACACGTCCTTGCTTCGCACCATCTTTCGATCACGCAACTCCCTAACTTAGGCAGTGTAGTTTATAGTCCCACACCTCCTTTTAGCTATCTGGAGTGTTAAGACTGTGCTACATTCAGTTAGTCACTTGGTCGGACTATCGGTGTATGGCTTCAAGCGACTGCCATTCACCTTTCCTAGGAAGGGTTCTCCATTTAACTTGACCAGTTGTACCACTCCTCCATCTGTAATCTCCTTAATAACATAAGGCCCTAACTAGTGCATCCTAAATTTTAAGGGGAATTTATCAAACTTACTATCATACAACAAAACCAGATCATTTACCTTAATTGTGCACAACTTGATGTCTCGATCATGCATGCCTTTTCACTCTGCTTTTGGACCTGCTGGTGAAATCCAGCCAAAAATCTTTCTTCTTCAAGCTCATCTAGCTGCATGAGGCTCTCTTCCAGGGCTCCATGATCTGTCATACTTGTGAGCGCTGCTATGTGTAGACTAGGCACGATGTATTCCATAGGCATTACAGCTTCCACACCATAGACAAGCCTAAAAGGGGTTTGTCCCATCAACTTCTTGCATGTCGTTCGATAAGCCCACAATACTGTAGGTATGTGTAGGTCCCAATCACTTCGATGAGCATTGCAAACCTTGGTCAACACATTTTTAAGCACTTTGTTGAATGCCTCCACTGTCCCGTTAGCCTACGAGTGATAAGGTGTGCTCTTCTGGTGATATACCTGAAATTCCTCCGTTAGTGTGTTGATCGCCTCATTCAGGAAGTGCGTACCACGATCACTCATCAAGATCCTTGGACGTCCAAATCACGTCAATACATGTTCAAATAAGAACTTTGCAGCCATCACGCCTGTGCAGTCCTTCACCGGTTGTGCTTGTACCCAACGAGTCAAACACTGCGTCGCAGAGATAATGTACCTTGCTCCTGTCTTCCCTTGTGGCTGAATGGGTCCTACAAAATCTTTTGCCACTTCTCAAAGGGTTGCAATGTCATTTGTATATTCAGAGGCATTTCATCCCTCTGTGATGGCTTTCTTGTTCTTTGACATACATCACATGCCTTGCAATATGCTCTTGAATCCTGATGAAGGGTTGGCCACCACAACCCTGCATGTAGAATCTTCTATACGGTTGCTCTCAGTGCATATTATCCTCCTGCAGTGGCCCCATGAGCATCCACGAGGATGCTAATTCATTCGAAATCAGGTACATACTGTCACAATATCTCATCAGTCCCCATCTTGTATAGAAGCCCAGTAATGAATGAGAAATCTGTCGCGCGCACCACTAATTCCTTCTTTTGCTGGATAGAGTATCCTTCCGATGCAATTCCTGTTATTAGGAACTATATTATATCCTCAAAATGACCATCTGCGATAAACACTGCAAATAGCTATGTGTTAGGCAATCATTCTTCCAAGTTAGTAGGTTCCTCCCCTATTTCGATGCGTGACAGATGGCCTGGTCCTACGTTCAATCATCCAGGCTTCACAAAAACTTTAAAATCATACTCTTGGAACAATAAGATCCATCTGCAGATTTGTCCCCCCAACACAGGCTTATTGACTAGGTACTTCAGTGCAGAGTGATCCGTATACATCTTAAAATGGCCTCCTAGCAAGTAGTGCTGATACCTCTGGAGCGCATACACCATAGCTAGCCCCTCGCGTTCGGTGGTAGAGTAGTTCTTCTCTGCTTTGGATAATATTTGGCTTGCGAATGCGATAGGATGGTCCAAGCCTTCTCTGCCATCCTGAGTTAGAACTACCCCCAGCGCTATACATGACACATCGACAAGTACATTGTTACGAGGAATAGTGTCCACTCGGATGCTGCTATTCCCACTAAGACTGGTAACTATCTTAGAAACAAACAAGTAAAGTCTACTTTCGTTTTCCTTTATGAAAATAGATAAGAGTGAAACAAAGGAGACCAACCTTAGTCTTGTGCTTGATTTCCTTGTTTGATTCATTTCCTTCCTGATAGAGCTTTGCCGCTTCTTCTTCGTTTGCCCAGCTTCAAAGAGCACCTGTGGGATCATTGCAACATACTACTATCGAAGAACAAAGATCTATATTCATAAATAACACAGGATCAGATGTGTGTTAACCATACAAATGCATATATAAGCAAACATACAAGAATATGGAGGAAAACTTGAATAGCTTTATTAAGATCAAGAATAGCATGAGGATTACAACCATATGTTCTAACCCAGCATCATCCTCCAGTAAGAAAGCCCTTCCCCACCTCAAGTAAAGCTTAGATCACCCAACACTATGAAGTTACACCAGAAAACCAACAACACTTCTCTACAAGATACAAGATTCCAGCCTCTCGATCTCTGTGATGAGGGATCCATATATAAATGATTGTAGGGGGGTGAGTCATCCTCTAGGGTATTGATTAGTGTCCTCTCTCTGATAGTTCTTGATTCCACTTGGAGAATGATGATCTCTTACTCATCCCTAGTCGAAAACAAAGAGGCAAGTGTCAGAGGGGAAGCTTATGGAAGATTCCATGATTTTAAGTATGGGGGTTTACACAGTGCATTATATTAGATATCATTTTGGGATTCAACTGCGTTAAGTAAGTCATTCACGTATGACCATTTCCATGAGAGGTAGTCGTAACTGACTAATTTCTCATGATTTTTGAATAGTTCACTTAGCACTCATTGCATCGGGTGATGCTCACAGGGGTGAAGGAGTGGGATTGAAACTAGTGAAATGTGGAGAACGAATCACATAGCATCAATCATCACTTCCGGGGCTTGCACCCGGTAACCAGAACTTCCCAGGAGGTCACCCATCCCAGAACTCCTCTAGAATGGTAGTAGTTAAATTAAAAGCTAATTTATGATGAATGATTACAATGACATGGTGAAATTTTCCATTAAATGAAAGAAGCTAATATCTCATTATACTTTATTCAAATTTGTATCTCACACACACAAACACACACACATATAAACTATAATATAATATGTAATGATTAAAAAAAATAAAAAAAAATTAAATAATAATATAATATTATAATATATATATATATATAAATAATATATATATATAATAATATATATTATATATTAAATTTTAAAATTATTTAAAATTTTATATAAAATTATTATTTAAATTAATTATTTATTTAATAATTTATTTAACTTTTATCATTGAATATAATATGAAATAAATTAACACTTACTATTGAAATATAGTTTTTCTTTTCTTTTGTTAACACCTAATCTTAGGGATTAGGCATAGTGTAAATAAATAATAAGAGAAAATGGAGAGTCATCTAAAGATGAAACTCAATAGTGACTCCCTCATGTATATAACTATGAACAACCTAAATGAATAATATAATCTCATTTGAGGAGTTACCTCCTAGCGTAACATGGTATGAAAGCCAGCTCCATTTTTGGCATTACAGCCTGCCATTGTAACTCCCTTATGCCTTTTTTCAGAAATTTGTCCTGCAGTCTGCCATATTCTTCAGTTCTCTACCCTCTATGTGATAAATGGTGTAACACTTGGTGTAAATATTGGTGACCTCCCCTTGCAGCTCTCACACCACTTCGCTTATATTTCTTCTTACTTCGCAGCGCCTCCGTGAGCAGTGCAGTGCGCTATCTGACCCATAGAAGCATTCTTGCAGCATTCCATCAGGAGCTCCCTTACATCTGTAAAAGTCCTAGTCCCCAAGAATATTAAGGGTGTTTCTGTTATCCCATGCTCTTGTGGGACTCCCTACATTGGGGAGGAGACTGGTGGCTAGATTAATCAAAGGATTCATGAGCATGCCACTAACATCAAACATGGCAGGACCCGCTCTTCTGCTTTGGTAGAGCATGCAGATGAATCTAAGCATCACAATTGCATTGAGGAGGCCGAAATGGTTGCCATGATTAGTCATTTCCATCATTTTAAATTGAGGGAAACCTAAAAAAAAAAAAAAAAAAAACCAATAATTTAAATAGAGACAATGGCTAGATTATTAATAAAAATTAGATCCCAATATCTAACATTGGCAAATTGAAAGCTATGATTTATTTTATTGTATTATGACTTAAATGAAAAAATATTTCAAACATATCGAATCAAAACTCTCTAAATAATTTTTTATTCATATTTCTCAAACCAAAATCTAATTAGTTGTATTTCACTTAGATAAAAAAAATATTTCAAGCATATCAAATCAAGACTGGCCAACAATTTTTTTATTCATATTTCTCCAACCCAATTCCAATAGGTTTGAAAAAAAAGTGAATACCCATCCAATTTAATCTTGCGTACTCAATTCAACTGGAAAGCCGAGAGATTAAGAATTTACATTTAAACCCAAGAGGTCAGCTTCTATGTCGTTAAATTTTTTACCAATACTCATATTGCATTTATTTGAAATTACATCTTTGGTTGAGGTCCGGCAATTATATTTAATTACGCTTTCAATACGTAAAATTTGACAACGATAACTTGAAATTTGAAATTTTACAGGTAGAAGGTATTAGGTATTTTGAAGTGGGACGGTTCGAAATTTGAAGTTGTACCGTCCAACGTCACAACTTCAAATACCTTTGAAACTGTACAACTTCAAACACCTTAGCATGCAAGGTTGGGCTGCCATTTAACCGTTATTGACGCGGAGAGACGAGGGATCATAAAATTAATCTATTGCAGGAAAGCGCCGTTGGGAATCATGCTAATTGGCCATTTCTTTTCTCTAAATAGCGGAGGAACGCCGCTAAAGCCATAGTTATTCCCGGCTGCGTTGTGTTTTCATTTCAAATTCTTTATTTGCAATAGAGATCTTGACCGATATTTATCGCGGAGTTGCAATGGCGGAGGATCGAAAGTCTGCACTTCGTGAGGCGGAGGATCGAAAGTCTGCATTTGGTCACCGTCCGCAGAATCGCTTGGATTCATTCCATGCACACCAAAAGAAGCTTCGCGATGAAACTTCCGCCGTCGAGAAACAAATATTTGATATGGAGACGACATTCCTCGCTGAAACTCAAATTTCAGGAGGGGGATCAGTTTGGCCCCGTGGAAAGCCCATCGGTCGTGAAAGAATTTTTTCGGCGTCTTCTCTCACATCTCCTATTTCTCAAGCAGGTGGTTGTGAGAAACATCCCATAGTCATCGAGGAGGAGGAAGCAGGGCCAAAGGCGACTGCAGCGTCTGCGCAAGGGCCATCACCGGGAACAACTACGAAAAGCCAGTCCCCTGCCAGTGAGCAAAAGAAAATTACGAAAGCCGGTCCTCAGCCAGTAGGCAAAAGAAAACTACAAAAATCTAGTCCTCAGCCACTAAATAAGAAAATATTGAACGCATGAATGTGTTATTAGGTTTTTCATATTTGATTTTTTTTCAAAGATGAGAATAGCTAATATTGGTTACAATGCGCCCCTGTAGCTTTAAGCGTGCAGATTAGGTTTTCTACTGAAGAGGTCAGCAAGTCCTATCAGAGCCAATCGCAAACATATATTGTTTGAGCTTGAGCGGAGTATATATGTCTTTAAAAAAATGCCAGTTATGTAATTGATGCTCATAATGTCAAGAAGAGAAATAAATTCCTTGTCTGTTAAGTACTTTGCATGAGAATTGAAGAGTCCCTCATTTCGATTTCGATTTGTGGACTTCACTATCATGTGTTTCTACTTTGAATTGGGCGAACCACTGAGGGAAATTACATTGAAACGTGCAAATAATTATCACAGAATGACTTCAGATTATTCCCAGTTAGAAAGGCTTACATGGCTCATGTACTAAATACAAATTAGGTTTCTGGATTCTATTCTGCGCAAATTACGACCTCTTTTTGATTGCTGTTTGGTTTTGGATTTCACACTGGTGCAACGTAGTGGTGCACTGCTTTCATGTGGTTAAATTAGCGAGGGTTGATTTTCTTGGGATGTGAAATAATTGTATTATTATGAAGTGAGTTTATTTAAGAACCGCATGGAGTTTCTGTAAATTTTTTATGAGCATGCAGCTAAAGACAATTATAGGAAAGGTGTTAGTCAAAATATAGGAAAGGTGTTAGTGAAAATATTAGAGGAATAACAGCAAGTTCTTCTCTAGTTGGACGAGACTCAGAAACAGATAAGGAAGCTAGATATCAAATAAAAAGTTGGTCAGCAAACTGGAAAATTTGGAGTTTATATGAAAGACACCAAGATACTTATTATTATCCAGGTGAATTCCCTTAATGAATAGTTTTCATTATGAAATGTTCTGTTATAATTCTTTGTAATTTTTCGAGAAATAAGATTTATGGAAAATATTTTCTAATGGAGTTGTCTATAATGCGACTTTTTGGAAATTCTGGTGACGGAATCCGGCGGAAGAGATGAGGTTAAATCTTGATTTTTAGCAGTTAAAATGGTTTTTTAACTGCATATTTGGATTCAGCGCCCTGGAAAACCCCTGGGAGCCATTGATTGTGCAGAAACTAGCGATCAAACTTGGGATTCCAATGAATTGCTGCCGGATTTTGACCGGAAAAATCCGACGGAAAGACTTTCAAAAAAAAGTCGCGTTATAGACTACTGCTTTTCTAATAAGCAAATATAGCATAGTATATTAATTTTTTGAGAAATAAAATGGATGGAAAATACTCTCTAATAAGCCAATAAAGCATAGTATATTAAGTAACCATTATATTAGTTCTAAGCTCTTTCTGCGGTCAAAAACAATTATACTATGTTATTAGTGTGGTTTTAGATAGTAAACCAATATACATAATGCTAATTTTTTATAATGATGATGTAATATAACACACTCACTTGGGTCAAAAGAAAATTTAAATTTAGTAATTTGATTATATTTAATGGGTTGGATCTTTAAATTTAGTAATTTGATTATATTTAATGGGTTGTATTTTAGGCTTTTCAATTTTTTTTGTTTTTTAAGCGAAAGGAAGTAAATATGTATATATTGTACTGGTGCCTAAGCTTACATAATCAAAACCTTGAAGAAACATGATTTAATTTTAGGTGTTGTTTATTATTTATTCAATTTCTATTTATTCATTATTTTATTATTTATCAAAATATATTTAATTTTTTTATTACTTTATTGATAAATATATATTGATAAATATGAGAATTTCAAATAGTTCAATAGATATTTGAAAATATTGGTTGTTTTTTCTTAGTATTTTTTTACAATCTTATATTATTAATTTTTTTTTTAATTATAGATAATCTAAAGAAAAGTTAGTGAATTGAGTTTATGGTTGGGTGGAATAGTTTTTATCCTTCCCAATGTCCAAAAATTTTAGTCAAATTTTAGCCAAATAGCTTCCTAGGTTCAATTCCATGCTAGTGACTACTAGTGACATGATGAGCTATAATGTATCACTCTAACCTCCACCCATGTTCAATCCCTCATAATGACATGATGAACTATAATGCCTCACTCCAGCCCTCCACCTAGGTTCAAATCCATGCTAATGACATGATGAACTATAATGCCACACTCTAGCCCTCCACCTAGATTTTAATCCCTTCTAATGACATGGAGAGTTATAATACCTCACTCTAGGCCTCATGAGCTATAATAACTTGATAAATATTGTTGTAGCTTTGTAAACTCTTGAATATAGTTATGCGCTAATGAAGCTATTACATTTTCTTATCTAAACTATTATTATCATAATTTTTTAAAAAATACCCTTTAAATTTTAAGTTTTTTTCTTTTACCTTCATTTTGATTAACTAATTTCTTTAACAAAACACTAATTGAAATAATAGATTAATTAACATGGATGAATATAAAATATTATGTTTATATTATTATTATATTATATATTTATTTATAATATTTTGAAGTAAATATTTTTATATTTCATGAGAACACAAGCTTATATTCTATAAATCTTCTTTTGGATTTCCAATGGGAAGACTTAACGAGACACAATTTTAGCTTCTTTAAAAGTGTAGAAGATAATATACTATTCATAATGCGAAGATAATATACTATTCATAATCCTTGAAACCAAAATGGCTAGAGTATTTACTAGGCTTCCTAGGGTAGCTTTAAATTGAAAATTACATAACTAAGACAATAAATGTTTAAGACAAATAAATTAAATGACACTTAAACTAAGCTATCTGAATTGGTGGTTTTGATGGGAATGAGATCCTTGTTGCTACCTAGTGGGTAACCTGGTTTATGAGGGATTCCCATGTGCTTATCGATACAACCTAGCCTTTTATCTGTAAGTGCCAAGTGTTGTTGCATTTGAACGAGAGACAAAAGAGTGTCCTTCCCATTCTCATTTTTGTCCACATATCTCTACCAAGGAGGAACTTTAGATGCCAATAAATGTCCATTGTGTACATGTATGGTTTATAATTCCCTTTGGTATGCCTTGCATCTTGAACCCAATTGTTAAAGTGCATCTCTAATCTGCTAGTGTGCAAATTCCTCTTGGATTTGTTATAAAGCAAGCTCTCTATACTAATCATTGACATTTCAATGCTCAATTGAGCTTGTGTGCACCCCTTTTCTTGATAATATGCTACCCCACCATGCACGGGTTCTCTAATGTGACATAATGGGCCTCCTACTTCTATTTTGGGCCTAATGGTAGATAGAATTCCTCCTTATCCTAGAGATTTGATCAAAGGGTGCTAGAGTCTCTTTTCTTGTCTCAATTTGATAATCTACCCTAATGTCTCCTAGACACTGTTTGCCATGAAGGTCATAGGATGAGTGAAAAGGTTGCATCTAGATAGGTGATTTTCTCCTTGAGTTCATCAAAGCTTCAAAAAACCATAGAAGCTTGTAGTTGACTTGGATGATATGGGGGGCGAGGGAAACAAAATTTTCATGCTTCCTTTTCATAAACAATCCCTAAGAGGAAATTCATGTGAGGAACGATAGCAATAATAGAAACATGTAGGAGCACTAGAGAGGCATTATCAATATTTACTGCGATAAAATAAAGAAGAAGCTCCTATCATGGGCTCATTGAGGGATTCCATTCCACATATTAGTGCCTTCTAGCTCGATCAAGAGCATTGAACCATGATTGGAATGATGTAAAATAATTCCACTTATAGAGTGTTGAAGGTGCTCCTCGACACTTGACAATATTGTTTCCTTATTCATTGGCTACGACCTAGTGACAAACTCTCTGAGTGAGAAAGTATCCTCATCAGATTTGTTTCTAGATTAAATTGTACTAATTTATGTTTTCCTCATGTTTCCATGCAGTTCACTTAGAGGTGGATTAAGAGGATCCAATAGAGGATGCAATTAGGAGAATCCCTGGTGGCCTGTGCATGTATACATAAACCATTATGGGAGGTGAGTTGCCACTTACCACTTACATTTGGCCTCGTAGGATATTGAGAGTTGTCCCAATTATGTAATCCCATAAGTTTATATCATCTTTTATAATTCTTTTAAAACTACTTTTTCTTATTATTTGAAATACAACATTAAATAACCTTCCCTCCTTCTATCTAATTAGTTACATTAATAAATTGTTTAATTGAAATTAAACGAATTATTTTTTCTATAACTTCCATATATACTCTTATCTCCATAATCCCTCGATTTAATCGTAGGAATATGGGTTACTGAATATTAAACATATAATAATTTATTCAAATTTACATTTATATATAAATTCTTCTATAAAATTTGTTATTTATTTTTAAAATTTTAAAAAATAAATAAATTCAATTTCCCAATTTGTGGTTAAATTACCTCTCCATCTATCTATATATAAAATTTATTTTTTTAAATAGCGAAATTAAAACCACTCACAGTGTAGTCATTCAAATTTAACACTACTCTAATAAGTCTCTAAGCCTTGTAGTGGAAGCTCTAACCATTCAAGATATGACAATACTCTAACGAGGCCCTAAACCTTGTAGTTGAGGCTCTAAAATACTTTGAAAATGCTGCATTCGAGGCTTTGAAATACTTCAACGCTGTTGCCGTTTAGGCTTTTCTGAAATGCTATACTTACAATGTTGCAGTGGAGGCTTTGAAATACTTTGACGACGTTGTAGTTAGGCTTTTCTGAAATACTATATTTTGACTATGTTGCAGTAAAGGCTTTGAACTTTCTAATACAGTTTGTGAATCTAAACATTATCTTCTCGGTTACAACCTGGCCACCTTCCAACCACCTCCCCCTCACAACCAAGGCAGTAATGAATTCACTTTAAATATGTACAAATACAAACATAGATGAGAAGCTAGCTAGACATTCATTCATTTAATCACATAGCATAGGCATGGGAATTTGTTCTAACAAATATATTGTAGAAAATGGACAAACCAATTTCACGCATTTCTCTGCTTTCCTGGTTTTGAAGGAGGAAAAATTGTACAACAAAATATAGGGTGCAGATGGGCCCATGACCTATGACCTGAAGATTGTAATCTAAAATTATTCTAGCCACTAAGTCAAACCAAGCTGGCAACAAACATAGATGTGGAGCAGATGTATAAAGAGCAGCATAGTAGCAGAGGCATAAGTACCTGAAGCAATAGTTGCTTTTGTGAATCCAGCAAATCAATCTAATGAGCAGCATCAATGACCAAATATAGTTTACACGTAACTGTTATTATACCATATCTTAATTTGCATTCCAGAGAAAATAATGTGCAATTGTACTAATATAAGATCGTAGAAATCCACCATTCCATGCATTTTCGGGGAAAAACTCCCAAAGTAACAAATACTTTGAAGCTTGTTGGGAATTTCTGATAATTCCAGAACAAAAATGAATAGAGAATAATGCTCTGTTTTACAGAGTTTTCCACACACAAGAAAAAAAACTTTGCATTCATTAAAACACACAAGAAATTTTTTTTTGCATTCATTAAAAAGACTGCTGTTACAAACATCTTCCTCTCACAGAGGGATTACACCAGATGCAGTTCCAAAAACAATTTCACTCTGTCTCAACACTGCTATGCGTAAAAATTTTACCCGAGAATTAAAAAATAATAAAATTAAAATGTTACCAACGTTTACCAACCAGAGTAAATTTCATTAATTACATTACTGAAACACTGACCGTCAATGAAAACTTTCACTTCAAGTCAAATCCATGGTGCAGGCCTGTACATCACACCTTGGCTTCCATTGAACGACTTCAAACCTTGATTTCAATCGAACGGCTATCAGACGATATCACACGGCCCTTTCTACTGAACTTTATGTGCTGGGGAAAACTGTTTTGGAAAATCTGTTGTGTCCACGTGTCAACCGGTGTACATGTTCATTGCCCTTGGAGGAATACCAACATTTGGCAAAAGGCGGTGCTGGGAAAAAATTGGTGGTTTTCTGTAATAAACGCTGCAGGTGAAATTAGTATTTCAACACTCCCCTTTAATTTCAAATGCTGGGTTATCAGTCATACCTAGACACTTCTTCAAAAACTCAAAACTTTTCTGTCCCAATGGTTTGGTCAGAATATTTGCAACCTGCTCCTGAGTTCTGCAATGTTTTAAAACAATTTCTCCATTGTTTACCAATTCCCTGATGTAATGAAACCTTGTTTCAATGTGTTTCGTTCTCTGATGAAACACAGAATTCTTGGATAATGCAATAGCTGAGCTATTGTCACAAAAAATCACAGTTCCTTCTGCTTGCTCTTGGCATAAACTCCTTAACATCCTTCTCATCCAAATTGCTTGACACGTTGCTGTTGTAGCTGCCACATATTCTGCCTCTACTATAGACAATGCTACAATAGACTGTTTTTTAGAAGCCCATGAAATGGCTCCTGAGCCCATGTGAAAAACATAACTGGATGTGCTTTTCCAATCATCTACACTTCCAGCCCAATCACTATCAGTGTATCCAATTAAATCTGAACATTATGAAGCAGTATATATAATGCCAAACCTTTTAGTACCTTTAACATACCTCAGAATCCTTTTTGCTGTCTGCCAATGTGCTTCTTTTGGCCTCTCCATGAATCTGGAAATTAAATTAACAACATGCATTATGTCTGGCCTAGTTGCAGTCAAATACATGAGGCTGCCAACTATGCTCTTGTACAAACTAGGATCAAAATCCTTAATGTTGTCCTCTTTGCTGAGTTTTAATCCCATCACTGTGGGAGTGATTGCTGCTTTGCTCTCCTGCATATTAAATCTTTCCAATACTTCATTAACATATTTCACTTGTGAGATAAAAATCCCATTTCCATTTTGTTTTACTTCTATTCCTAAGAAGTATCTCAGCAAATCCATGTCAGTCATTTCAAATTCTTCTTTCATGACTGTTTTGAAATTTTCAATAAGATAATCATCATTACCTGTGAAAATAACATCATCAACATATAACACAACAATTAGTATTTTACCATCCTTTTCTTTGATGTAGAGGGTGGGTTCTCCCTCACATTTTCAAATCCATTTTCTAGTAGATAGGAATTTATCCTACTATACCACACTCTTGGTGCTTGCTTCAACCCATAAAGAGCTTTCTTCAATCTGCATACTTTGTGCTCTTGGCCTTTCTTTTCATAGCCTAGAGGTTGTTCAATGTAAACCTCTTTCATTAACACTCCATTTAGGAATGCTGACTTCACATCCATTTGGTAAACTTTCCACTTGTTTTGTGCTGCTATGGACAACACTGCTCTCACGGTTTCCATTCTAGCAATCGGTGCAAAAGTTTCCTCATAGTCTCTCCCATGCTGCTGCTTATATTCTTTGACAACAAGTATTGCCTTGTGTCTTTCTATTTTGCCTTCAACATTACTCTTAGTCTTGTAGACCCATTTAACTCCAATGGCTTCCTTTCCTTTTGGTAGTTCAACTAAATCCCATGTCTTGTTTCTTTCTATGGCATTGATCTCTTCATTCATAGCTTCTATTCATTTCCTATCCTTAATTGTTTCTTTGAAATGAATAGGGTCATCAACATGAAAATATAAAGCAAACAAAAAGTTCATACCTTCATTTGTTGCCTCTTGTTCATAAATGTCACTTAAATTTTTGAGCTTCTTACCTCTTTTATTTGGTGTACAAGTGCTTGAAGAAGCACTTGAATTTCCTCCTTGTGGTGTGCTTGGAGAAGCACTTTCATTTCTCCTCAAGGGTGTCTCTTGCTGCCCTTGTGTTGGTGCTGTTATTTGGGGATGTATTTCAGCCTTCTCCTCATTATCTTCATAATGTGACAAAGAGTTTTTAACATTCACTTTTTTCTCTATGCTTCCATCCCAAGCTTCCTCCTCAATGAACTGAACATCTCTACTCACAATAAGCTTCTTGGTGGATGGATTATACAACCTATAAGCTTTGGATTCCTCACTGTATCCAATGAAAATACATTTCTCCCCTTTGTTGTCCAACTTCTTCCTTAGTTGATCTGGAATGTGTGAATAAGCCACACATCCAAAAAAATTCATGTGGGTGACTCGCTTTGTCCCGCTCCATGCTTCTTCTGGCACTCTATTCATGAATGCTTTTGTAGGGCATCTATTCAAAATGTACGCTGCACAGTGTAAAACTTTAGCCTAATAATCATTTGGCAAATGCTTTGCCTTTAATATACTCCTCGCCATATCCATGATTGTCCTATTCTTCCTTTCGACAACTCCATTTTGCTGCGGAGTGTACCTAGTGGTAAACTGCTTATGAATTCCATTTTCTCTACAAAAGCATAGAAATTCTTTGGAGATATACTCACCTTCTCTATCAGTTCTTAGAACTTTGATATGCAACCCACTTTGGTTTTCTACAAGTGCTTTGAAATTAAAAAATCTTTCAAACACTTCACTTTTGTTCTTCAAGAAATAAACTCAAGTTTTTCTAGTAAAATCATCAATAAATGTTAGTATATAGTGGATGCCTGCAAGTGATGGAGTTTGCATCGGTCCACATAAATCTGAGTGGACAATCTCTAAGGGTGCTTTTTCCCTTATGATTTTCCCTGATGGAAAACTTTCTTTGTGTTGTTTCCCCAAGATACAACCTTCACAAAGGCTGTCTGGTTTCTCAATCAATGGTAATCCTCTTACCATTCCTTTTCTCTTCAACAAGTTAAGACCTCCAAATTTTAGATGTCCAAATCTCAAGTGCCACAACCAATTCTCATTTTTTGGTTTGCTTTGGAAAGCCTCTTGTGCCACTGCTGCTATTTCTTCTCCATTTTTTAAATCTGTTTTTTTATTTTATTTTATTTTATTTTATTTTATTTTATTTTATTTCTGAGAGGGAACATCCTATTCCTTGTCATCTTCACTTCAGCAATACATTGTTTGTTGGGTGCTTTATCCATGATGGTGCATACATCATTCATAAAGAAAACATTGTAACCCTTTTGAACAAGCTGTCAAATACTTAAGAGGTTACATTTCATTCCAAGAACATAATAAACATCTGCTATGGTTTTCTTTTCACCTTTCCTTGTTAAAACATTTACTTCTCCTTTTCCCATAACATAAACTTTACCATCGGTCCCTAGTGTGACTTGTGACTTCATACTCTGATCTAACATAGAAAACAAGGCTATGTTTCCTGTCATATGGTTACTGCAACTGAAATCTAGAAACCATACATCTTCACTCTTTGCTTCAGCCATATTATAGGCTAAAAACAAATTATCTTGGCTAATATTTTCTCTAGTGAAATTTACACTAGTTCTGTTATTCATATCAAGCTGCTTCTTCCTACATTCATTTGCATAATGCCCATATTTTTTACAATAGTGACATTTGACATTGGATTTATCAGACCTTTGTCCTTAAGCATGATGTTTTCCACCTTGTTGGCTACTGCCTTGGCCTTGGTTCTGATTTGGATTGCTACCTCTTCCTTGAGCATTTGCTGGATTGTTTCTTCCACCTCTGTTTTGGCTTCCGCCTCTTCCTCTCTTGTTTCCTCTGCCTTGACCTCTTCCTTCTCCAAAGAACATTTGGGTCTTTAAGGCATGCTTTAGAGATGAGTTTTCATTTCTACTCAATCTCTGCTCATGTGTCATCAGTGATGCATGTAGTTCATCAACTAACAATTTTGTGAGATCCTTTGTCTCTTCTATGGTGGTGACAATCACATCGAACCTTGAGGGTAGGATCCTCAACAGTTTCTCCACAATCCTTCTTTCTTCAAGAATCTCTCCATGAGACCTTATCTGTGTGACCAGACCAATCACATGTGTGAAGAACGAGTCAATATTATCTGACTCCATGCAGAGATTCTCAAAATCTCTCCTCAACAACTGTAGTTTCGCTGTCTTCACTTTCTCCATGCCTTGATAGGCTATCTTGAGAGTTTGCCATGCTTCTTTGGATGTATTCGCTGCTGCTATCCTTGGAAACACACTCTCATGCATTGTTTGATACAAGAAGTAGAGGGCTTTAGAATCCTTCTTCTTATAGCTCTTCAACAGTTCTCTCTCTGCCTGAGTCAAATTATTAAACTCATCTTCATATACTGGTTCTTCAAAACCATCCTCAATAAATTCCCATGAGTCTTGGGAAGCAAACAAAGCTCTCATAGTTATTGCCCAATAGTCATAGTTTTTCCCATTAAATTGTGGGAGCTGAGTATTAAAGATACCCATGCTAGTGTTGGCTCCAACCATTTTTGCACTCTTAACTATGCTTCAAAATACTTGACTGTGTATTTAAAATAATTGACTGTCCTCAACAGTAACACAAAAACTAACTTGAGAAATACCTTGGATTCTTTCTTGACTAAGTCTTCACTCTGCTGGAGAAGCTGCTACAACAAGAAATCCTTCCTTCAGCTTCTTTGACACCTTCAAAGAGCCTGGACAAGCTCTGATACCATGTTGGGAATTTATGATAATTCTAGAACAAAAATGAACAAAGAATAATGCTCTGTTTTAACACACGGAAGCTAAAATTGTTTGGGAGAATAGAGTTTTCCACACACAAGAAAAAAAAAACTTTGCATTCATTAAAAAGACTGCTGTTACAAACTTCTTCCTCTCACAGAGGGGTTACACGAGGAACGCTTTAGATGCAGTTCCAAAAAAAAATTCACTCTGTCTCAGCACTGCTGTGCGTAAAAATCTTTTTCATTTGTGCTGCTGGATTACATTACAAAAACTCTGTCTCTGCTTGAAAAATTAACATTGTTGTGTAATTGTTTTTTACACTCTTACTCACGCGCTGCTGCATGCTTCCCTTCGTTTTCTCAACGAACAACAACAAAATTACATACTTCACACTACTGTGTATGTTACATTGCAAGTTTAACAAAAAAAAATAATACATTCGTTTTTACTTGTGCCGCAAAAACAACAACTACACCCGTGAATTAAAAAATAATAAAATTAAAATTTTACCAACGTTTACCAACCGCAGTAAATTTCATTAATTACATTACTGAAACATTGACCGTCAATGAAAACTTTCACTTCACGTCAAAGCCATGGTGCAGGCCTGTACATCACACCTTGACTTCCATCGAACGACTATCAGACGACATCGCACGTCCCTTTCTGCTGAACTTTATGCACCAAGAACTTTATGCACCAAGGAAAACTATTTTGGAAAAACTGCTGTGTCCACGTGTTAGCCGGCGTACATGTTTGCTGCCCTCGAAGGAATACCGGCGTTTGGAAAAAGGTGGTGCGAGAAAAAACGGGTGGTTTTCTATAATAAACGCTGTAGGTGAAATTAGTATTTCAACAAAGCTTACCTTAGATTGCCCTTGCTAGTTAATGTGGCTGAACCTATCATAGCTCATCCTACTATAATGATCGAATTGTTGCTTGAAAGTGAGGAAAGGTGGTTCTATGAGATAGTTCATACTCCTTTCGAATTCATTTGAAGGTCCTTCCTCGTTAGCTGTTTTTGGTTACAGTCGTGGTGTTTTCCTCCCTGGCCACAAGAGCTTGGTAGGAGCATGGGTGGTTTTATGATGTAAAATAAGTATTTAGGATTTAATCCATAAATATATTTTGAATAATACATTTAAATATAAAATAATTAAATATTTAAATGATAATAATTTAAATATTTTAATAAGGAAATTTAAATATATTATTTTATATATTATTTTTTATGGAAATTATTTTTAATACATTATTTACATATTATTTTTCATGAAAATAGTTATAGACTAGCAATTGTCCCAAAAGGTACAAAGAGAGGCCGATAGGATTATTAAATTGGAATTGCTGAATTTTTCTAAAAGAGTTAATTGGTTTGTGGAAAACTTTGTTTTGTTGGACTGGATTATTGTGCAATTACATTTCATTAGATGTTTTGTTTATATCTATATTACAAGGAACACATTGAATGTCATATTTCATTTTAGAGTAAGTTAATTACCCAAAATCAAGAGGTTAAGTTAATTACCCAAAATCAAGAAACCTCTATAGTTGGCCAAGAATATACGAAGAATACATCTCATTCATATGCAATACCAAATCTATCTTTTCTTTTCTCTGAGTAAAATTTCAAAAGCATGAACACATGCCATTTCATATGCACAATAAACCCAACTTCTGAAATTTCAATGCTTGGATGCATCCCATTCATATGCTACAATAAACCCATATTTTCCTTAAATTTCAATCCATAAACACATCCATTCATGAGCCATAACAGAACAAAAAAAAAAAACAAAACCCCCTGACCCATTAATACGTTATCTACTCAAAGAGAGGTAAGATGAAAGGACAACACTGTCTATGGATCCTCCATGTTTCTGAAGGAGATGAGGAGCGTCTCGTGACCCATTAATGCATTGTCTACTCAGGAGTGCGAGGTAAGACTAAAGAAAATCACTAGCTACGAATGTTTCATGTCTCCATAAGGCCTTGATAAATCTTCATTTATTTTGTAAATACAATAATTTGATTGCATTTTAACACAGTAAATACTAAAAATGAACCCATAAAGAGTAGATAATCAAGAAGGAAACGCTTCAATCACAGACTGGAAATTAGGAATGGTGATTATTTTATAACGACCAAATCCACCTTCTAATAAAATCTTCTTCCATTCTTTCTTTGTTCTTTCCTTCCCACCATAGCAGTGCGCCACCATTACCCGATCAAATACTAGAACTAAATTAGGAACCATAACCGGCTTCTCTTTCTGGCCACCATTATTATTATCACCGCCTCTATGATTAGAGTCCAACGCCACTACATCAACAATAATGAGCTTCCTCGTCTTCGGGATCGCCTTCCTGTAGCTCTTCAGTATCTTGATACAATCCTCGTCGCCCAGTCATGCATGATCCACTGATGACATCGCACAAAGAAATTGTATAGTCAAAAAGTGCTCTCAGCTCATTCTAATTGAATTACATGACAACTCAGCAAGTTCAAGACTTACCTTCATGAATATGGCATCTGCAGAGTGCACGGTTTCAAACATGTCTCCGCCCATGTGCTGCACACCTATTTATATACATTTATATGTATAAGATTGTTATGCATATATACCATTGATGAAGCAAAGGTGTTGTTAGTAACTTGGGAGATGGGAAGCAGTGGCCACGACATGAGGGAGGTCGTAGTTGATGCCTCTGATGGAAGGATAATGCCAAAACATTGCCTTGATTGTCTCCTCTGCAAGCCCAGCCTCTCGAGGCAAATCAGAGAATGGAAATCAAATTTCGAAACGCTGTTTACAGAGCTTCAAACCGACATTTCTGTGTTTTAGAATGCTTAATACTAATCAGTGTTGCCAAAATCCAGGGAAGAATAACAATGCTTGCCAAAAGCCAGGGAAGAAGAAGAAGAAGAACAACTGGCAGACCAAAGAAACGATTAACTCTGAGGCCAAGAGTGACATAAAAGAATGGGAAAAAGCAGTAAAAATATCTTCAAGAATGACATAAAAGAATGGGAAAATGCAGTAAAAATATCTTGCCATGCCACGGAGCCCACAGCAGAACTCGGAGGTGAAAAGAAGGGAACTCTACTGATATTTGGAAAAAGCAGTCACCCTTCAAATCAACGATTGAAAATGTCTCACTTAATCCAACGGAGCAGAGTAAAAGTGTTGACGATTGTTGATGCATAGGAAAGCCTATCGACCTAATGAATGGCTTTCTTAACTCAATTGAATCTCAAAAAATAATTGAATTAATATAATTATTGATTAATTTTAATATAAATTTATAATATTAATTAATATAGATATTAAAATAATTTATTAACCATTTTTATTTTTTTTAAACAGTAAAGATTTTATCGGCCTCCTCCATCTTCCATCAATTCTCTACATGGATTGCTTGGATCGGCCGTTTGGATGCCTGGGAGATCAGTGGTTTCAACTACACCAATGTTTTATTATCAAACCACACTCCGTATTCCTTTCATAACAAAGAGAAGCTTTGGGTTTTTTCATAACTCAAATTTAGTATTCTGATCTCGCTGGTTAATAATTTGAGTTATCTAACGTGCAGTGGAAGATGCCATCACTGGTTACTTGCGGCTAAATCTCGTTCTCGTTGAACTTGCAGGTATTCCTTCCTCCCTTTTACTATTTGTTCTTCGTTGAGAAGTTTACTGTCACCAGGGCTCTATCGGCCTCACCTAGGTTAGATGAATTTTGTGTTGGTATTTAGGGTAATAATTCTGAGGATGAAACTCTAAGATTTTGGTACTATAGAGGGATATAATGGTTAGTTGTACGTTATTGCATTAACTAATCAAATTTAGTAAGGGTATTTTGTAACTCGTCTCGATTGATGTATTGCAAATGCTTTGTGTTTTTAATTTTTGTATAATATTTTGTTTATGTAGAAATGATATGTTAGATAAAGTTGATGAGTTATGTTTTAGTAGTGAGTGTTGAGTTTATTTGTTATGAGTTGTCTCTTGGTAGTTTGTGTTGTGAGTTGGTTATCTGAATTATTTGGATCTAGATTGTCCTAGAAGTTGTTTAGTGTGCCTATATAATGTACTGGTTGTCCAAATAGTTAGATCGATTCGATTTGATTTCATTCTTGTGTATCTCTCTGTTTTTCTAAGAGGCCTTAGATCTGAGAGCAAGAGGGTTAGATCTATAAGAGTTGTGAGATCGAGGGCAGTAAGATCTTATCGGCTGTGGTTCATTGCTTTGAAGAAATTTTAAAAGAACAAGGTTGTTGGTGTAATTTGTGACATAAAATTGTGGACAATTTCATCCATTTAGTGCTGTTGGTAAACCTCGCCCCTGAACGTGCCAATCATAAAGTGAACTTGTTTTTTTTTATGAAGAGTATGGTGGGATACATTAAAGGAGTTGTATGGGATTAGTTATTTTTTAAGGTGAAAAAGAAATTACCACATATAAGGAGTTAAATATTTTCTTTTAGGTGAAAGTTAAAAATTGGGTGTAAAGTTTTGGAAATAAGGTTGAAAAAAAGGGAGAAATAAGAAGTATTCTTTTTGGCTTTGTTTTTTATTGGAAGCAAGATTAAGTCTTGTTATTTAGATCCTATGCATTTGGTTTTGAATCTGGTGAATTTGGATGTAGATCTAGTGAGCTTGGGTGTAGATCTCGTGGATTTTGGTGCATTTTGTTGATTGGGGACAATTTTTTTGTCATTATGTAATCTTTTTTGGTTGAAACTTATTTGAATGAGTCCACAAAGCTTGATGGAGGAAATTATGCAAATTGGAAATTCAAGGTAGTAACATTTTTAGAGGGAAATAATTTGTGGTCCATAGTGAGTGGGGCAGAGCCCAAACTCTTGCAACATTGGAAAAAAGGGGAAGCAAAACAAAGGTGTTGCTAGGAATGCTAGTTAATTGCAACATCATTCTTCATATTAGGGATTGTAAAACATTCAAAGAAACATGGGATGTTCTTAAAAGATTGTATGAAACATCTAATACCAACCACATTTTGCTCTTGAAGACCAAGATTTTGTCAATTAAAATGGAGGCCAATGAAAGTATAAGCAATTTCATTTCCCGTGTCAAAGAGCTAAGTGATAAGTTAGGAGAAATTGGTGAAAAGGTGTCTAATACTGACTTGGTCACCATCACATTAAATGGGTTAGTGTTGTTAGATCAGAGCATTCATAACACACACAACAGAGTTATACTCAGAGATTTAGATGGCAATAGCAAAGAATAATTTCACAGAGACAGACAAATGGAGAAACAACAATATTACTCAATTAGAAACAACGGAATAGATAAAATAATCACTAGAGAGCAAAAATCACTTAGTATTACATAACAGGCTTGGGCCTTGGCTTGCATTCCATGGCCAAAGAAATTACAAATTTATAGAGGTAGAAGAAGGATCTAGAATCCTGTATGTGATTCAGATAGAGATCTAGAAACTAATGGCAGTGTAGAAGGATCTAGAATCCTGCATGTGATTCATGAATTTGGCTTCACATTTAACATTATCCCACTTGAAGCCAAATAAGAGTCATCAAATCACACCGAGTCCTACCATGCCTCTACATAATTCATGATTATTTCGTGGTAAAATATTAGTGAGCATATCAGCAGGGTTGCTATTTGTATGGATCTTTTCCATGGGTAACTATTCTTCCTCCAATAAATGCCGGATCCAATGGTACCTTAAGTCAATGTGCTTGGTTTTTGAATGAAATGTTGGGCTTTTCACCAAGTGAATGGCACTCTGCCTATCACAATATAACACATATTTGTCCTGCTTTATTCCTATCTCTCCTAGGAATTGCTGCATCCAAAACATCTCTTTACAAGCTTCTGTTGTAGCTATGTACTCTGCTTTTGTTGTAGAGAGGGCTACTATTCTTTGTGGCCTTGACACCCAAGATACTAATGCACCTACAAATGTATACCAATAACATGTAGTGGACTTTTTGATGTCCATATTCACATTTGTAAATCCTTCAAGCACAGTCTCATCATGACCAAAACATAAACAATAATGACTAGTACCCTTGAGATACCTCAAAATCCATTTTACTGCTTGCAAATGTTGTTTGCCTGGATTGGCAAGGAACCTACTCACTGCTCCCACTGAATATGCAATGTTTGGTCATGTGCATACCATGGCATACATCAAGCTGCCAAATGTTGAAGCATAAGGAATCTTGCTCATCTCTTCTTTCTCCTTGTCATCACTAGGACATAATTCAATACTCAGCTTGAAGTGGGATGCAAGGGGGGTACCAACTGGCTTGGCATCCTTCATATTAAACCTGTCAAGCACCTTATTGATATATTTTTCTTGTGACAACCACAACCTTTTGTTTTTCCTGTCACGCATAATCCACATGCCCAATATCTGTTGTGCTGGTCCCAAATCCTTCATTGCAAATTTGCTACCCAAATCTTTCTTCAACCTATTGATCTGATTCTTATCATTCCTAACAATCAACATGTCATCCACATATAACAATAATATGATATACTTTCCTTGATCATACCTCTTGATATAGACACAATGGTCAGCTTCCAACCTCTGAAAACCATGTTCCAACATGAATGAATCAAATTTCTTGTACCATTGTCGAGGTGCTCGTTTCAACCCATAGAGACTCTTCTTCAACCTACAAACAAGGTCTTCTTTTCCTTTTTATATGAAGCCTTCTGACTACTCCAAGTAGCAACTAGACCAAGAATGACTCTAATGGATGAGATTTTAACAACAGGTGAGAAAATTTCAGTGAAGTCAATACCTTCTTTTTGGGAAAAACATTTCACCACCAACCTTTCTTAATACCTCTCCTTCTTTTCATCACCTTCATGCTTAATCTTGTAAACCCATTTGTTTTGTAGAGCCTTTCAACCTTTTGGGAGGTTTACCAACTCCCAAGTTTTATATTCCAACAAAGAGTTCATTTCTTCTTCCATTGCTTTCTTCTATTCTTCATTGTTCTCAACTTTACAAGCTTCTTGAAAATAATTAGGCTCACCTTCATCCGTCAACAAAATATAGTTTGAAGGAGGATACCTTTGTGAATGCTTATGAGGCCTAGAAGATCTGTGAACCAATTGTGGTGGTCCATTATTAGGTTGAATCTGCTGTAAAGGTTCCTGCAAGATTCCTTCTTCTTGTTGTTCATCATTTTCCACTTGTTTTTATTCATGCTCCTAATTTTTTTGTTCATTTTCTTGTATTGGTGGTATGTTTTCCTACTGCTCTTCAAACTTGTCAATAACCTTCTTGACCTCCAACTCATCTACAGTCCTCTTGAACATTTCTGACTCATTAAATATAACATCCCTGCTTCTAATAATTTTATGTTTGATTGGATCACATAGACGATAACCAAAATCTTCATCCACATATCCCAAAAAAATGCATTTCATAGATTTATCATCTAGCTTAGTTCTATTTTCTTTGGGAATATGTACAAATGCTTCACATCCAAAGATTTTCAGGTAAGAATAATTCAAATTCTTACCAGTCCAAACTTCTTTAGGGATACTGCCATCCAAGGCTATAGTTGGAGATCTATTTATGAGGTAGCAAGCGTTCTTGACTGCTTTAGCCCAAAAATTCTTCTCCAAACTAGAATTGGACAACATACTTCACACCTTTTCCATTATGGTGCGATTCATCCTTTCTGCAACACCATTCTGTTGAGGAGTACTAGGCACAGTCTTCTCATACTTTATGCCAAACCTGTTACAATATTCCTTAAATGCATTTGAGTAATATTCTCCACCATTATCTTTTCTTAAACACTCCAACAATTTGTTAGTCTCTCTTTCAACAACAACATGGAATTTTTGAAATATTTCAAACACTTCACTTTTACTTCTCATAGGATATGCCCAAACCTTCCTGGATGCATCATCTATAAATGTTACAAAATATGATGCTCCTCTTAATGATTTGATGTCAAGAGGCCCAAAAACATCTAAGTGTACCAATTCTAACACATTATTCTTTCTGTCATGGCCACCTCTAAGGAATGAAACCCTTCTTTGTCTATCATATATACAATGCTCACAAAGATCAAGATTGTAGGATTTCAAACCTCGCAATAAATTTTTACCAACAAGGATTTTTAAGCCCTTCTTTCTCATGTGACCCAAACACTTATGCCATAGATTTGCTGAATTTCCTTCTTTTGTGACAACAGGCAAATCTGATTTTCCTATCAGTGTCTTCAATGTGTATAATGTTCCTGTCTTGGGTCCTTTGGCCACGACTAATGCTCCTTTCCTAATTTTCTAGCGTCCTTTTCCAAAGCTTGTGGAATAGCCTTTATCATCCAGTCGTCCCATAGAGATTAAACTCATGCGCATTTCTGGTACATGCTTGAACTGTTTCAACAATATATCTTGTCCATCTTTCATCTTGATCTGGACATCTCCCACTCCAACAACACTGCAAAATTGATTATTCCCCAAATGCACTCTACCATAATCACTAGGATTATATGAAGCAAAACTATCTTTGCATGGGGTTACATGGTGAGATGCCCCAGGTCAAGGATCCAATCAAAGCTACTGCTAGATGTATATACACATGCATCCTCTACTGAAATAGTAAACAACACATCACCATTTGTGGCTACAGTAGTAGTCTCACCTTCATTTGTGCTGGATGACTTATGATTTGTATTAGATGGTCTCTAATCCTTTTGTCCTTTCTTCCAAAATCAACATTATTTCTTCATGTGCCTGGGTTTGCCATAATGGAAGCAGATGATCCTTCCTCTCCTTGATTTTGATTGGCCTTTCGATCTTGATCGCCCTTGCTGGCCTTGCTCCATTCTCCTAACACGACCAGCTAGAGCTAGAACTTCTCCTCCCTGGTTTTCCTCAATTGACTTGCGTCGTACCTCCTCATTCATTAAAATACTACTGACATCATCAAACTTTAGGGTCCTTACAGTTTTTGAAGTGCTCATAGCTACAATTAAATTTTCCCAGCTATCTGGAATAGAACACATTAGCGAAAGAGCTCTAATTTCATCATCTAAAATGATTTTAACAGAGGCAAGCTGATTAGTAATAATATTAAATTCATTCAAATGCTTAGCAACTGAAGCACCCTCCTTCATTTTGAGATTATAAAGCTTCTTCATTAAGAACACTTTGTTTGATGCCGTGTTCTTCTCATATAGATCATGGAGCTTCTTCCATAATCCTTCTACCGTCTTTCTCTGGACACATTGAAATACACATTTTTTGCTAGATATTGGCAGATTGTTGCAATTGCCTCTCTATCTAGCTTATTCCACTCTTCATCTGTCATCGACGAGGGTTTCTTTGTTCTCCCCTCAATCAAAAAATATTGATCCTTCAAAATCTGTATATCCTCCATCTGTGATTTCCATAGGGTAAAATTAGCCCTGCTCAACTTCTCCATATTTGTAACTGTTGTCTCCATTTTCAATCAAATTCACACCTCAAAACACAAAAAATCCACTTAAAAATAAAACTTTAATTATTACTCTTTAAATTTAGCAATAATGACCTTCCTCCTTTTAAAATACCCTTTTCAAAATTCTTGCTCCTTTTAAAATATACTTTTCAAAATTTCAACATATAATTATATATGTTTCATAATAAATATAAAAAAATATATATAATGTTCTAACCTTTTCACATTTCACACATGCATATGTTGGTTAGAGAAAAAACTTGACGTATACGTGCAAGCTTGATGTAAAGAAAAATTTACGAACACCACGTTTCAAATCCAATCTCCACGGATCTCCACGTTTCAAACTCTAGCAACACGTTTCAACATAGGTCCACAACCTTGTTTTTATTGCAGCAACTGTCTTTTAGTTCCAATGTTCCTCAGCTATTTCTTGGATAGATCCTTCAACAGCTCCACAAGTAACAACCAACGTTTTAACGAATGCTGCCAGAGTAAGGCGATGGCACTAAGCGGCGTGCACAATGGATATTCGACCCTAGCTCTGATACCAATTGTTAGATTAGAGAATTCATAACACACACATCAGATTTATACTCAGAGACTTAGACGAAAATAGCAAAGAATAATTTCACAGACAGAAAAATGGAGAAAGAACACAAGATTACTCAATCAGACACAACAGAATAGATAAAACAATCACTGGAGAACAAAATTCACTTTTCATTACATAACAGGCCTGGACCTTGGCTTGCAATCCCTGGCCTGATAAATTACAAATTTATAGAGGCAGAAGAAGGATCTAGAATCCTGTATGTGATTTAGATGGAGATCTAGAAACTAATGGCAGTGTAGAAGGATCTAGGATCCTGGAGATCCAGAAACTAATGGCGGCGTAGAAGGATCTAGAATCCTGTATGTGATTCATGAATTTGGCTTCACACTTAACAAGTGCAAGATTATCAAATTTTTGTTTCAAGTCTTTTAGCTAGAGAGAAGCCTCCTACTTTTGATGAACTGACATGTATTCTTCTACAAGAGGAAGAGAGGACGAAGAACATCAATTTGGGCTCAAACAATTCATATTTGGCATTGGTAGCCAAGGGTAAGCAATCATACAAAGGCAAGCCATGGGACAAAAGCAAAGGAGGGAATTTTCAAGCAAAGCAGAAATGTATGGCACAATCTAAATTTCTAGTTCGTGATAAAATAAATGATGATTGTTATTATTGTGGCAAACCTAGACATCATGCTATATATTGCTATAAAAGGAAATATAATGAGTCTAAACAGAGAAACAAAAGGCATAGTTGGAATTTTGTGGACAAAGACACCTCAATCAATGATGGATTTAAAAATCTCAAATTGTTTGTTTTTGATGCTGCATTGCCTACTTAGACTGATGATGTGAATGCTTACTTCATTGATTCTAGTGCATCACTCCATATGTCTTGTAATAAGGATTGGTTTGATGAATATCATGAGAACATTAATGGAACAAGTGTTTATCTAGGAGATAATAGATCCCTTCAAGTTCAAGCGTATGTAATAATAGGTTTGATGTTGCCTAATGGAAAATAGAGACAAATCCATGATGTGATGTATGTTCCTGGTATAAAAAGGAATTTGATTTTTGTTTCTACTATTGTTGAACAAGATCTAAAGGTGGAATTTGTCAAATCACGGTGTGTTGTTAAAGATATCCAGGATCGCTATAAGGTTATTGCCATAGGTACTAGAGTTGGAGGCTTGTATAAGCTGAATGTGACCAAAGACAGGCATCAAGCATTGCCATCTACAACAATGTCAACATAAAAGTTATGGCATCAAAGGTATGGTCATTTAAATCACAATTATTTAATGTTACTTCAAAGAAAATAATGGTTGAAGGTCTTCCCTTTATGAAGAATAATCATGTTGAATGTGAAGCATTTACACTTGGAAAACAACATAGAGAGGAATTTCCTATACATGAAGAAAAAAGACAAAGAGAAATACTTGAACTAATTCATGCTGATGTATGTGGACCTATGCAAACTAGATCTATTGGAGGAGCATTGTACTTTATTATTTTTGTTGATGATAGATCTAGATACACTTGGGTCTATTTCATAAGAAAGAAAAGTGATGTTTTTGAATACTTTAAGGAATTAAAAAACATGGTGGGAATAAAAACTGGGAAATATATCAAAATTCTCAGATCTAATCGGGGCGAGGGGGAATACAAATCAAGAGCTGTTAATCAATATTTCAAAATTCATAAGACTCTACAATAATTTACAGTGCGTCGTACACCTCAACAAAATGGAGTTGCTGAGAGGTAAAATAGAACACTAGTGGAATGTGCATGAAGCATGCTTCAAGGTAAAAATATCTCTAATGGTTTTTGGACTGAAGCCATTAATACTACTGTTTATTTGAAAAATAAGAGTCCAATAAAAATTTTAGATCTAAAAATACCTTTTGAAGCATTTTATGCATATAAACCAAAAGTGAATCATTTAAGAGTTTTTGGATGCAAGGCATTTGCACATATTCCAAAAGATGAAACAAGAAAACTTGATGCAAAATCAATTAAGCGCACATTCATTGGTTATTGTGATGATCAAAGGGCATACAAGTTGTTTGATCCTGATTCACTTAGATTGCTTGCAATTAGGAATGTGGTGTTTCATGAAAATGTAGATGAAGGTGATAAAATGAATAACACACGTGTATGGCATGATATTGATGATTATATCAAAATAGAAGCAAGTTTTGAACAGGAACGGGAACATGTACAACAAAAGGTACAAGAATAGATACATGTTCAAGAGCATGAATCATCTAGTAGTCATAACACTCAAGAAGAGAACAAGAGACTCCACAAAGTAGGAAGAAGGATGAAAGCAGTAAAACTCTAAGGAGGCCATCATGTCAAATTCAACCACCTATAAGGTATACATATTATGCATTAATGTCTTGTAATGAATGTTGTAGAAACCTCAAGTTATGAAGAAGAAAAAGAATATAAAGAATGGGGAGATGCAGTGAATGAGGAATACAAATCTATAATGAAGAATGGCACATGGGAATTAACGCAAGTTCCGAAAGACAAAGATCCCATAGGATGCAAATGGTTTTTCAAACCAATGTTTAATGTTGAAGGTAGTATTTATAAGTAAAAAGCTAGATTGGTTGCATAAGGATATTCACAAGAAGAAGGCATTGATTATGAAGATACTTTTTCACATGTAGCTAAAAAAAATACAATTAGAATCATGATTGCATTAACTACAAAAAATTGGAAAATGCATCAGTTAGATGTCAAATCTGCTTTCTTGAATGGTGAATTAAAAGAAGAAGTTTATTTGGTTCAACTTGAAGGGTTTGTAAAGCTGGGAGAGGAGCATCTTGTTTGTAGGTTGAAGAAAGCTCTGTATGGTTTGAAACAAGCACCAAGATATTGGTATGTGAAAATTGATTCCTTCTTTTATGATAAAGATTTTGTGAGAAGCAAAAGTGATCCTAACTTGTACATCAAGAGAGATTAAGATGGGAATATTGCCTTGATATCTTTGTATTTTAATGACCTTATCATAATAGGCAGTGCACTCAGGTTGATTGGAGAAATTAAAATTCAGTTGTCAAAAGTATTTGAAATGAAGGAGCTTGGTGAATTGCATTATTGTTTGGGTCTTGAAATTTGGAGGGAATTCGGTAAGACAATCATCACACAAAGAAAATATGCAAAGAAAATCCTTGAAAGATTTCATATGTTTGAATGCAAACTAGTGTATACTCCTTTGGAACAGAATGCCAAGTTGTATGATGATGATCGATCTAAAGAAGTAAATGGAACTTTTTATCGTCAATTGGTGGGAGGTTTGAACTACCTCACCACTAGTAGGCTAGATATAACATATTCTGTGAGCATCCTTAGTCAATTTATGGCTAAACCTTGTGAAAGCCATTGGAAACAAGAAAAGAAAGTCCTTTAACATCTGAAGGGAACACTTTATTTTGGCATTTTGATACTGATGAATTTGATGTTGAGTTGGTAGGTTTTTCTGATTCAGATTGGGCTAGAAATCCCGATGATAGAAGATCAACCTCTAGATATGCATTCAATTTAGGATCAGGGGTCTATCATGGAATAGCAAGAAAGAACTAATTATTTCTTTGTCATCCACATAAGCTGAATACAAATCTTTGAATAATGCAACTTATGAAGCTATTTGGTTAAGGAGGATTCTTGGAGATGTTGGAGAAAAGGAAAGAGGACCGACAAGCATCAAATGTGACAATCAAAGTTCCATGAAGCCGACAAATAATCTAATTTATCATGCAAGAACTAAACATATTGAATTCCAACATCATTTTGTAAGAGAAAAGATACAATCAAATGAGATTCATTTAGTGTATTGTAATACAAGTGAGAATGTCGCTCGCATCTTTACCAAGCCTCTTAGAAAGATGAACTTTGAAATATGTAGACACCAACTAGGCATTGTTGAATATCCATTTCTCCATTAAGTGGGGATGCTGGAATAATGTAGAAATGATATGTCCAAAAAGAGTTGATGAGATGTGTTCTCGTAGTTAGTGTTGAATCTGTCTGTCATGAGTTGTGTCTTTGTAGTTTGTGTTGTGAGTTGGTGATCCAAATTATTTGGATTTAGATTGTCCTAGAAGTTGTCTATGTGTGCCTATATAACATATTGGTTTTCCAAGAAGTTTGATCAATTAGATTTGATTTCATTCTTGTGCATCTCTCTATTTTTCTAATATAGTTGTGTGTTACCGCATTAACAAATCGAATTTAGGAGAGGGTCTTTTTGTAACTTGTCTCTTGATGGATGTATTGCAAATGTTTCTTGTCTATTTATTTTTGTAAAATATTTTGTTTATTAAATCAGAAGATATTTTTTCCTTACCAATTTATACACTGTGTTTAGTATAGTTTTTGTCACTATTATTTCTCAAATTTTCTCCTTACAGCTATGTTAATGTTGTTTGTTGTGTCTTGATACATTAAAAAATTATTTGTTTTTAATGTTGTCTATTGTGTCTTGATACATTATTGTCTGTTGTGTCTTGCTACAGGATTCATTAACTTGGAGAGACCCTATATTGTTTTTTTTTTTACACGGTCGAATACTGTTATATTATAAAAAATTTAGTAGAGGGACAAGTCCCATTACAAATACTAGAGGTAGCTTAGTGGAATTGATACAAAATGGGCATGCATCCCTTGATCCAATTCCCTATTCTTGTTTTTAAAACTTGGAAGACATAACAGCTATATTGCCGTAAGAACTGATCTAGGAGCAAACAGTATTTACAATGCATATGAAATTTTCACCAGAACTGGTTGACCGAGTCATCAGGTGGCTGTTCTTTTTTATCGCTATTCTTGGTAGAAGCCCCCCTTGCATGCTTTGGTTCATCGATCTTATATGACTAATTGCTTCTTCCAAGTGATTGCATTTCTCTTTGAGGCCTTCGATTTCCGCCTTCTGTTTTTCAAGTTTTTTCTTCTTTGATTTGTTCTCTGACTGGACTTCTTCTTTGAGTTCATTGAAATGCTTTATGAAATGGGCTATCATGAAGCAGTGGGCCTTGCAGAGGGTGAAACTGTTGTTGGTAACAACACGTTCGAATGGGTTTTCTGACATTGTTGAAGTGTCTTGGGTATGCTTGATGATCTTGAAGGGGAGTTTGGTTAGCTTACTCTAGAAGGGAGAATGAAGGTTCACAAAGATTTTGGGAGATGAAGGCAGGCGGGCCAGAGTATTGATGGCGGAGGGGTAGTATAGGAGGGAGAAGATAAGAAGCGGAGCTCTAGAAATTTGAGAAAGCGGGAGACAAAGGATCACAGAGTAGGGGAGAAAGCAGCTTCTGAAAGGAGGATAAGGAATAAAGGAGAGAGTGTGGGGATGAAGATAGAAAGGATAAGAGACAGTGTGCAGTGAAACGGATGCCAGCAGAGTCGGATGTGGCTGATTCACAACTACAGACCAAGCGTTAGTGAAAAATCAGAAAACACAGTCCCAGCAAGCAGAATCAATACCTCGCAGAGCTGTCGATGAGGAGCAACAGCGACTGAAGTGCACAGGGGGTGGCTAGGAGCGAGAGCGATGTGAAATCAAGCCTTAGCCGAACAAACAGAGTGAAACCACCACGCAGATGATGAGATTCTGGCTAAACTAATGAACCATGGGCTGCTTATAAGCCCACTCTTTCATTAGAGCCTCTAAAGGCAGATCGAACTGCTCTGAATTGCTCCATTCCCAACTATCAATTCAAATTTTTGTTGAGCAGCCTCTGTGGATTATGAAATGATTGTTGCCTAAACTCTGAGTGTTCTTCCCATGGGACTCTTCTAGCACCATAATCCAATACAGATTTCCCTTATGCATGAAGATTTCCTTGACTGTTCTGAGAATATGGAATTGGATAATGTCAGTGCAGAGGGGATCAGACATCCTGCTACTTGGTCTAATGGGAGAGGTGGACTTTTTATTGAGATGAATGATGGAACCTTCGATCATGTGCCCGACTATGAGGAGGGACGTATTATGGAATTGGTTTTTCATATGAGTTATTGTTCTCTTGAACTTGCCCAATAGGTCTGGTTACAACATTGTTGGATAGAGAGTATGCCTTGGTATTATGATTTCTCATGACGTGTTTAAATTGGATGATCCACAACTATTTTGTATTTTCCAAAATCCTATGCTTGATTCTGTTGAGGGCCTGATTTTTGAAATCACCCCTTGATTCCGTAGCTGCCATCATTATTACCGAATCCCTATTATGAATGGATTTTTAACTTGAATATTTTTTAGGATACAAGTACCTAGAAGAAGACTATAGGCCTCAACCATGTTGTTATTCATATTTCCCAGTCCCCATTCATAATTATTGATGACTTCCCCATTTTGATTAGAAATTATTCCCCCTGCTCCTGTTGAGATTGCAACAAGATGATGGAGCTTAGTGAAAAGAGTCGCCTTCACTAAGTGGGCCTGCAGGCTATTTTTGGCACAAGTCTATTTTTAGACTATGTCTATTTTTAGACATATGGATCATGTCTATGGATTGCAGGTTGTTGTTTATGGATGATTGATCAAGTTGGGAAAAATAGATGGACTTCTATTTTTGATGAAAGTGTGAGTGATCACAGTGTGAGTGATCAAGTCTATTTTTAGACTGGCTGTCAAAAATAGAAAAGTCAAATATTATTATCTCACAATAATATTTGGACTATAAACTTAATCTTATTCTCTTGGAGCACTTCAGTTTGAGCTACAGAGGTGGCACATGCAGCTGTCAGAAGGAAATACGCTTTTCTTATGAGTCAGTTGAGTTGTTGCATGCATGACTTCAGTTAGAACTCAAGTGAGTTGAGTTTAGTGGACTGGAGGTGCAGTTGATGGAGTTGTGTTCAGTTTAGCTTTGTTAAACTGGTTGTATTTAGTCTAACTGGCAAATAGACTAGAGATGAGTTGGGTGAATTAGTTATTAATTAATTCACAAGTTATTAACTCATAATACAACTAATGAATACATCAGTTAACTCAGTGGCATGTCAGTGCATGTTCAGTTCAACAGGGACAGGTGGTAGAGAATCAGATTGTTATCAGTTGTGACTATAGTTGTGCACCAGATCTTGCACAATCGAGGGATTGAGTATGCCAATGAGTTTGCCCACGTATTTGCCCACATTTTAGCTTATTCTCACGTCCACAAAGCGTGAGTGACTATTTTGCAGGTGAAAAAACGAGTTTGGTGAGCAATTCTCATCAGTTCTTGAGCAGTGGAGGCAGGAAAGCAGTGGAAGAGATTTGGAGATCAGATATGAGCTGTATTGTGTGTAACAGAGGTGGAGATACTTGTGAGAAGTATTATGTTGTGTAATGTTACATGACTCAATCATTAATATACAGATAGTTGGGGTTTTTAGCGAGATTCTTTCCTCGGGATACATACTGTGTTAATGTGTGAATGCTCTTGATGTTTTATTGTTATTGATGCTGCTATATTGATGATCAACGTAGAGGAGCTTATGTATTGTGTATGTTTTCTTGAATAGTACATGATCAGGATAATCTCCATTGAATATGTGTTAAATTATTCAAAATTTCTACAACAGTCTCCAAAATTTTCAACCATTTCAGGAAATTGTCCATTCCTACAGTTCTCATCAACTCCCAAAATTGCATTTCCTTCATTGTTTTCATAGAAAATATTGTTGTTGTTCATATGAACACTCTCTTTCCAAATACAATGTTCCCAAAAAAGACAAAAGTTATTAAACCTTCAAAAAATATAAGTTCTTTTAGTTCATAAACATTCAACGAAATGACCATCAAAACAAAATCTGTACTACGTAAATCACTCCTCTTTTCATACTTACGATTTACAACTCCTCATTCTTCATCATTTGCTAAAGCTCTTTTCTTTCATTGATACACAGTTCTCCTTTGGGCTTTAGTGACTTCCTTATTTTGTTGATACCAGTGTTGTTGGTACTCATTTGATCATTGTTGTGCACCAGCAGAGCAAGGTCTTTTCGCACCAATCTTGTTTCATATTTCACTCAACATTTCTATGATAAAGTTAAAGTCAGTTCAAAAGTCGTTTCACAATTCCCTTCGATGCTAATATGTACTCTTCAATCTTGAAAAAAATAAAAACTAACAAAAGTGCATAGAAGAAATATTTGAGAAATTATGTTTCACCCAAAAAACTTGGAACACATGGAAAAATGTTCTCCTTACACATAATCCATACAACAACAAATTCCACAAATTAAAAACAAAGAAATACAAACCACATTCCAAATTTACCATACATATGTCGTCAATATAACTTCAATATTTGAATTACAATGATGTTAAAACACTATTTAAAAACATACACAGGGTCTTTAGCATTATCAAAAAACAAACATGTTCAAGCCTCAAATGCTAATTCAATACATCCACACATCGTGCAATTATGTGAAGTATACAATCTATATTTCTAATAACATAAAATAAATTTCCATTTTGAATGACATCATCAAACTCCTCAATTGTTTTTAGATAGAAGCATGAGGCTATGTCCTTAATATAACTTCAAACTGTGAATTAGAATCATGTTTGAAAAAATATTTAAAAACATTAAACATACATACGGTCTTCAGCAATATACAAAAAAAAATGTTCATGCCTCAAATGCTAATTAAATACATCCACAGGTAGTGGACGTATCTCAACAATAGAATCTGCATTACGAATAAGCGAAAAAAACATTTAATTTTTCAATCACATCATCAAAAACTTCAACCTTTTGTAGATAGAAGCATGATGCTTCAAGCACAGACAATCCATCAATAAGTGTTGTTTTGCACAATCCACTTTGTAAATCATACAACTTTAAGTACACTCCAAACCAACCCAGCAAAAGGACTTTTTATCCAAATATTTATATCCACATAGACATATTCAAGAAATGACCATCTGTGTCCCAATCATCTTCAAAATATTCCAAACTTTTCTCTTTCGACGGTCGACCAAATTGAAAATTCTTTATCTCTTCAAGTGACCAAACAAACGTGCAACCATTATTAACAACACAAACAAGTTAATTCATGTTTAATCCTAATGATGTACATTGTATGTCAACAATAGGAACAAACCAATAAACCCAATTATTTTTGTTCAATTCCAACTAGTAGTAACCAGAAGTAGGTAATCTTCATAATCTTTGTATAGATATACCCAATAAAACTTTTAAGAATATAGTCTTGTCATACGGAATGAGTTATATTTGCGGACAAATCCAACCTTCCTAGGAGTCTAAGACTCTCTAATGACAAACAAACCAAACAAGAGCTATCCTTCTCTAGATACACATCATTCTATGAGAATTCAAATGTTTTCGATCTTACCTTAGGTCCCACGCTTGTTGTAGCAGTCCAGCCTTGCTGATCCAGATGAGCTCCTCCTTCACTTTCAGACCTGCATACACTAACAAAGCAAACGATTACATAGCATCTGAATATTCATCATAAAACAAAGCATATCTATCATATTGACCAAGGAATACATGAAATAATTCATTAACAAATCATTGAGAAGAATGGACTTATTTGTATTAAATAATCAAAGGAACCATTACAACCTGAGCCTTGGTGTTGTGCAAGCTCCTCCCAGGGTCCAGCAAGAGATTTCCTCTACTTTGACAAGCTCATCCACTCCCACTATGGCAACAAGGAAGGATAGTGATCTCTCCTCACAAGTCAACAATGGAAGTCCTAATTCCAGCAGCATTTACCCTTTAGAATGTTCAGCTTTCAACCTCCCCTCCTTTGGCTGAATGCTTGTATTTATAGTGTTCTAGAGGAATTTATTTAGTTCCAACATCAATGGGATACTCCCTCTTTTGGATGGGGTAGCTCCTCTCTTGATGGGATAAGTTCCTCTATCATAGGGATGCATGAACCATCTGGAGGCGCTCAATAAACGTCAAACACTCTTCTAGAAGGCTCTAGAAGTGACCACAAGTAACTTTTTAAAGATGAAACTCGCGCCTTTTGACCTTTACAGGGGTACGCACCCAACCTTTAGCATACAGAGCGTATTAATACGCAGGTCTAATGTATTTGGAGTGCGTACACGCAGGCAAGGTAGAGAGAACCTGCGTACCCAGAGATAAACATGTTTTCAAGTGACTTTCTCGCTCTTTGAAGTTTTGACATGAAGAGCAGAGGTATGGGGCTTGACAAAGAGGACAATGTGGCTATTGATGAGGCCACATAAACTGCAGATAGTCAAGGTGACAAAATTCAGTGTAACAAGTCTCCTTTGGTGGTGTTACACCATAGTATGGAAGCTTCGTCCTCTTCCAAACGTTGTCAATGCTACTACAAATTAGAAAATGTGAGTCCATGTTCTTAGAAACATGTTTCAAAAACACCCATTCATAATTTCCTAGACTATATTTTTTCAATAAAGAGAAGAATCATTGTTCCCCAACACTAAGAACTCCAATAGTTCTAAACATATTTGTAAAAGGGTGGTTGACAATGAAATAATTTTTTGTATGCAAATAACTTCCAGGTGTGCTGAACAAAATCATTGATCCCAATGTACATTCAATTCTATATGCAGAATGAAGAAAATGAAATACCATAGTAGACAAGCAACCACGATTGTTAAGGTATGATGCTAGGAAGAAATGATTTGGAAAACAAGTGGCAAGAGAAATAAATCCTAACTCTTTCTCATGTCATTGATCACAAGTCACAAGGAAAAACGGGTTTTCCAAAACAGCACACCATTGTCTCCAAGGCCGACAAATGTAGCCGATAAAACAAAAGCTCCATAATCTCAAAGGTGAGAAATTTCCAAATATTAGGATTCAAACCAAAAGCAACAACCTTTGCTAGAAACATAGGAAAACTTCCTTTTACACAAAGAAATAAAGAAAAATGTATCAATCACAATAGCAACAAAATTAATTCATTATTTTAATGTGAAAATTGATTAGGAAAACAATCTATTTTCAACATTACTTGGTTCCTATACACTTCAATATTAGACTAAATAAATTAAATAGTGCAACTTAAAATTTCATAATTCAAAAAAAATACATTCTACTAAAAAATTCAAATTTATTTAACAACCTCTAAAACTTAACATTTAAAATTATAACAAAATTAAGCAGTCAAATTTAAAATTCATAAAACTTCAAATTGAAAAATGATAAAATTTAAATTTTTCTCACAATCAAGCTCTAAACTATTCATATACTCCAGAGTTTTTTTTTTTTTATAATTTAGAAAAATAAAAAAAAAATACTTATAAAACATCCTTCTAAAATTTAAAATTTCTATAATAATATTATGCAATATGCACTTAGCCAATAGTAACAAAAACAACAATAAACACTTTTAATTTTTTTTTAAATAAATTACTTACTCAACTTTATCCTATTTTATAGTCAAAGGAGATTGACTTAAAACAACTCATAATCTAGTTAATGATACTATGATTCTTTCATAATTTCTTAAATCATTAATCACTTCTACAAACTTTTCCTTAAAAAAACATAAAAACACAGGTACAATTTTATCAAATTCATCAACCATTTTAACAAGTTGCTCTCCCAAAAAAAATATCATAAAATCACATAAAATTTCACCATCTAAGCATTAAATCACAAATAAAATTTTAGTACGGATTTTTCCCTTTCCAAAAAATTTAACACAACTTTTAACTCTTCCATTATGATCTCCTTTTAAGTTTCCATTCATTCCTTGATTAAATATTAGGGAAAAGGCCTCACTAGCATTAAGTCTGTAGTGTAAGTATCTTTTAGATTCTTGAAAAGCAACTTGACAGGTTGTTTACTTGCTCTTATTATCTCTGGAAAGGGTTTTTCCCTTAGTGTATTAACGTTTTTTAATAATTTGTATAATGATAAAATACTATATTTCCTACATTGACTCCAGTTTTTTTAATAATATAATTAAAATTATATTATAATTAATTTTTTAATATCCTTGAGATCTTTAATACCGTTGGAGTACAAAGGGTCAGGTTTCTTTTCCTCACTAAAAGTTATAAGCATCTTGTACTTCTTGTACCCTTTGGAACATCATCTCTTTACTTCCTCTGCATTTTACTTTGAATCCCTAATTGAGGATGAAGTTCTAAAATATGCTTCTTGTCAAGGTCATAGGAAATGCTATTAAAATGGGATCATATAATTATAATGTTATACACACACTATTTTGGATGAGTTCATTATGTTCATTCTTCATTTTACATGTTACAGTTCTTTCTAGCTCACTATACCATAGATTATACCTATTCGTTTTCTTGCTACGAAATGTTGCATTTTGTATCTTCCTACAGAAGATATTCTTAGCATATATCTCATACGTTTTGCTCCAAAGCTTTATGTGGAATAACATTTGCCTCATAAACCTACCTAGTCTTTCTTCCATCGAAAATGTTCATCTAACCATAACATTGAAGTGCTTAACATATGACATATGATACACCCTATGGTTTTTTATATAAATTATTTTCCTTAGAATTCTCTAGATCCCTGACCTGTGCTCATAGTGATCGAGGGTGTTAGCTATCACATTCATATCGATGTTGTGGATCCCCTTGTCTCCATGCTCCATCTGTAGCATTTATAATCTGACGGTCGTAGAATTTCCAGACCTTGGGAAGGGTCACTTGAGACGGAGTCGTTTCCTTCGGTATTCGATGTTGTTTTGGGAGCTCCACTTTAGGATGCCTAGGGTTTCATACTGCACACAAATATGATAGGTTCAACTTCTTTGTCTACTTTTTCAGCAGATGTTACCATGATAATAACAATGAGAAGGCTAGTTATATGTTTCTATTTTACCCTTCCTAATGGTTTTTTTTTTTTTTTTTTTTCTCTGAATTCAAGGTTTATCATTTGCTACAGGTTTCAGGTGGTTTTCTCCTTGATTATCACATGGCACTCCTACAAAATTCGTCCCCTACGAGGCCCACCCTTCCGTTGATCAACAGGTAACCAAATTTTTTTGTCTTTTTTGTCTTTCCTGTTTTTCTTACCTTCATGCGGCAATAGTTTGGTTGTTTCCTACTTCTTTACACTCTTCTACGTTTTTTTTCTTGTACAAGTTTTCTCCTCTTTGCAAAAAAGGATCAAAACCCTCTACATGATGATATAAGTTCTTTAATTAAGGTTACCATTTCACCATTTGGCTATTGTCATTTTCCTGTTTCGTCATTTCTCCTTCTCTGGTTTCCAGCAAATGGGGTCTGCAACCATTCAAAACCCTAATCCACCATCACCCCTGCTAGTACGTAGGTTATCCCACCCAGGTGCTCTATGTTAAACTTCATGTCCATGATTTTTCATGGTCCATGCTAGTGGTTTTTTCCCTTAGTGGTCGCTCCCTGCCACCCACACCAAGAGGTCACACAAAACCCTACGTGACAGGCACCCTAGCACTACCACCCTTTCTTCTCCAAGTCTTAACTCAGTGTGACCCTCTCTGAGGAACGGTTTTAAGTTTTCATGACTATCCTCTGCACTGGGTTTCGGCTTGCTTCTTTGCCACTGGCAAATTGGCGGGAACACAATGCAACCATTTGAAACCCCTATTCACATGTTAGTTTTTGGTAGCATCTCATGTGCATAGGAGAAGATGCCCTATGCAGAAATTTGAAACTATCGGGGAGCTTCCGGAACAGTTGAGAGAGGTTGACATAGAAACTCCAAGAGGTAGAAGAGACAGTGTAGAGCTGACATAGGGACTACGTAGGGCCAGCGCAGAGATAGTCGGGGTTAGTTAGATCTACTACCGGATCAGTCAAAATCTACTGTGTGAAATGAGGTAATCTCGCTCAGTTTTCCGCCATTATATTTTTTTTGTGTGACTGGATTGTCAAGAGGGCAACCAACATTGTATTCAGAATTGTTTCTTAATAATATAAAACCCTCAAAACTATTGCACTAGTTTTCCTGCATTAGGTTTTTCTTGGGACTATTTTGTCCAAAAATAACTCTTTCCTATGTTTCTTGTTCTTTGCTCAGTTTCTTGTTTCATGTAATCAAATTAAATTGGTGTAGGATGCAAAAGTAATTCACTTCAGTGTTATTCAGAAAATAACTTGATAATGTATATTAAAATCAAGTAGGAGAAGTAAATTCAGTTTTGTTGCAGTAGGGGTTCCTTGAGTGTAGGAATTTTCACATGGTATCAGAGCATTGATTTTTAAATAGGAAAAGCAAATCCAGTGCTGACCAGAGAGGACAATAGTTGCATTTGAAAGCAATTCAAATCCCCTTGAAGGGATTGCGCAATCCTTGTTGGGAAAGGAGAGATTCTAAGGAAATCTCCCTCTAAGAGAGTCAATAGAGAGGTACAATGTCCAGTTCGAGAGTTTGCAGAGGCAGAGGGAGTGACGCAGAGCCTCAGCATAGTGCTTGAAGGGCAGAGTTTCTATTAGGATAGAAATCAGTCAAAAAAGAGCGAAGACGCATAGAAGAGGAATTTTCTCCTCAAAGGACTTTTCTAGCCAAAAATTTGAAATTTTCACTTGCTGGGCAGTAGACCAGTGTTATGAAGTGACTAAAGGATTTAATTCGACAGTTTGGCTGAGATGACATCACATGGGCTCAAAGATTAGGACAAGTTGGAAGGAGCTTCCAACTATGTCATATGGAAGACCAAAATCTTAGTTGTTTTGGAGGAGTATGATCTCGAAGCTTACCTCAAGAGTGGTGTGGTTGTTCATGTGGACAATGATCAAAAGAAGAAGTATAAGGTTGAGTAGGTAAAGGTGAAGAGGTCCATACTCGATGGAGTTCGAGATCATGTGGTCTCACACTTTCAGGGCTAAGATCCATCCCAAGAAATGTGGGAAGCTTTGTCTTCACTGTATGAAGGTTCTTCCAAATAACAGAATATGTACTTAGAACAAAAGTTGCAGTGGACATTGATGCAGAAGGGAGAAGGAGTTAACTCCTATCTTCAATGTCTTTAAGACACCAAAGACCAGCTTGCTGTAGTGGGGTCTACTCAGTCTACCACAATGGTAAGGATGACCCTAAATGGAGTCTCGGATGAATGGCAAGTCTTCATCCAAAGTATATTAGCCAGGGAAATATTATCTTCATGGGAGGAGATGTCGGAAACCCTTCAACAAGAAGAATTAAGGAGGGATATGGTTAAGTTCAACCTCAATGACAGCAGTGGGAGTGGCACAAAGACCAAGGAGGAGGAGGAGAACGTAGCTCTAACATCAAAGGGACAACAGAAGTAGAAGCAGAAGAAGGGCATTTCGAAGGTGAAATGTTTTAGATGTGGAAAGATGGGCCACTTTGCATCCCAGTGTCTTTTGAAGAAAAAGGATAATGATGAGAAACATGATTTTAAGGCTACACCGCAAAAAAATAAGAAGATGAGTTTTCCATGAGTGCCCACACATCTCTAGGAGGGAAATGGGGTGATATTGAACTGTAGTTGGAACGACTACATGTGGGCAAGATCTTTGAGGAACCCACCTCTTGGATCAATTCCTTGTTACGGGAGCCCAAGATTCAGTAGTAATGAGATGGCCTTAGTGTTAGATGATATAGTGGGTTGATTGGAGAGACAGATGCAGTAGCCTAAGACCAGAGACAGATTAACGCAGAGCAAGGTTGGCAGCATTGCAGATGGCACAATTCATTAGTTAGCAACATCACAAAAGATTCAGAGGGTCAGAGACTAGTAGCGGTCAGATTCCAACATTCACATGGTATTATGTTGAACACAGTTAGATTAGTAATTTTGGGTGTTTTTTCGTTGCTTCTCTCAAAAACTAAGTTGCAGTACGAATGCAGTGTTAGCAATGACAGTGCTAATAGCATAGTAGATGCAACATTTGAGAGGAAGTTGTAGTACAGATGTAGCAGTCGTAGTGGCAGTGTCATGGGCGGTAGTACAATAGCAGTAGCAGCATAATGTTGGTGGTAGCAACAGTGCAGAAAGGATATGCTTCAGAAATAGAGCCGGATGCAGTTGACCATTGTTGCTAGAGCACATTTCTCGCTAAGAGGGAGCATTACTTTTTGGTAGTATCATATGTGCTCTAGCCGTAAAAGAACCCAGAAGCATTTGGTGAAATTCCACCCGGATTGTATTTTATTAAAATAATTAATATTTTTAATGGGGTCATAAGTCTAAACTTAGGAAAATTAAAGTATTAATGGGTATTAATCAAAATATGGGTGAGAATGTTCTAGAAAGCAGATCAAGTCAATTTTTAATCTTAGCCATTGATTAGAGACTTAATATTGGTCATTGAAGTCTCAATGAGAAAAGTATAAGAAGGAGGCTTGGGGTTTATTTAGAACACACATGGAGAGAATGAATTGATCTGGAGTTTGATTTATGGGGTTAGGAAGCTGAGAAATTCGAACTAAGTGATCATTCTGCAACAAAGGGGCAGAGATAGTTTGGGAATACTGGGAGAGAAGTGGAGAGCCACTAGTGGAGGAAGCACATCATCTAGGGGGGCTGACACTGGGCCAGTATAGGCCCACACAGCCCTGATGTAAAGCTAGAAAGGCCAGCGTAGAGGAGAAGTTGCCCTCATGCATAAATATGAAACTATCAGGGAGTTGTCGAAACAGCCGGAAGAGGTTGACATAGAAGTTCCAAGAGGTAGAAGAGACAGCGTAGAGCTGACTCATAGCCTCTAAGGCTGACACAAGGCATACGTAGGGCCTGCTCAAAGATAGTCGAGGTTAGCTAGTTATGGTACTGGATCAGCCGAAATCTGCGGGGTGAAGTGAGGTAATCTCACTTAGTTTTCTGCCATTATATTTTTTCTCTGTCACTCGATTGTTGGGAGGGAAACCAACATTGTATTCATAACTACTTCTTAATAGTATAAAACCCTCAAAGATGTTGCACTGGTTTTCTCGCATTGGGTTTTTTGGGGACTATTTTGTCCAAAAATAATTGTGTCCTATGTATCTTGTTCTTTGCTCGGTTTCTTGTTTATTGTAATCAAATTAAATTGGTGTAGGTTGCAGAAGTAATTTACTTCAGTATTATTTATAAAATAACTTGATAATGTATATTAAAATCAAGTAGGAGAAGTGAATTCTGTTTTGTTGTAGTAGGGGTTCCTTGAGTGTTGGAATTTTCACACATCACCCCCACAAGCATGTAGCTTATCCCACCCATTTGCTTTGTGTTAAACTTCATATCTGTGATTTTTCCTGGTCCATGCTAGCAATTGTTCTTTACTAGCTGCTCCCTACCACCCACATGAAGAGGTAGCACAAAATTCTCGGCAACAAGGAACCAGTCTATGACACCATTTCCTAGTTGCCCTTTCTTCTCGAAGACTTTGTTCGGCGTGACCCTCTGTCTTGGACAGTTTTAAGCTTTTGCATCTCTCTTGCCCTATATATTTATGGAAAATTTCCTTGTCGGGTGGACATTTTGGAGAAGGAGAAGACACACACAAAAAAATCTGGCACAGGTAGGAAAGCTTCATAGATTTTGTGGTTGTTAATTCACTTATTAAGTGCTTTATTAATCGCTTTATTAAATGACATATTTACTGGTTTCTTACACTGGTTTAATGGGTTTACAAACTAGTTCATTTATCTGTATAACTGCTACCTCAAATGCCTATTTTAAACTATTTTTTATTTTTGGTGTCCATTTTTTTTTAAATTTTCCTAATTTTTCACTAGATTGTCGAAATTGGGGGTCTAAAAACTAGTTTAAGCAGTTTTGCAAACGCTTGTTTTAACTGGTTTTGTAAACTGTTTTAAATTAATAAATCAATAAATTACTAGATTAATAAATAACATGAATATTTAATAATAATAAATATGTCATATTCTTTAGAGTACTTATGTCATAATAATAGATGGTTCAAACCACTTTAACATTATGTGATAATGATAGTTGGTTTTCGATGCTTAAATTATTTTTAAAAGTAATAAATATGTGATAACAATAAATGGTTTCTTACTTTGGTTTAATGGGTTTATTAAATTCGTAAATAATAAAGAAGTTGTCTTTAGTTTGGACTTTTGGACTTTCTAGTGTTGGAATCCAATGGAAACTTTTGAGGTGAAATCTTAATTTGTATTATTTAAACTAGTTTTTTGATTGTATATATGGATTCACACCCTGAAAAACCATAGGGCACTTGGATTGTGCAGGGGTTAGCCATTAAACTTGTGATTTCAATACATTTCTGCCATATTTTAGAGAAATTAAACAGGAAAAAACCACGAGAAAAGCTTCCAAAAAGTCTCAATAAAGACAACTTGAATAATAAATATGTGATAACAATAAATGGTTTCTTACATTGCTTTAATGGGTTTACTAAACTGGTTCATTTACAGGTTGAACTACTACTTGAAAAGTTTATTTTAAACTATTTTTGTTTTCGTGTTCCATTTTTTGTGTAAAATTTTCTATTTTATTCATTAAATTGTGCTGAAATTGGGGTTCAAAAACTAGTTCATAATTTCTTAAATCATTAATCACTGGTTCATAAAATTATAATTTCTTAAATTATTAATCACTGGTTAATAAAATTTTACTTTTAAAATTTTAGATATCTAACCATTAAAAGTAGGGATTTTTCCCTTTCGAAAAGTTTTATAAATATTCATTTAAGCATAAGATATAATTATGAGATGAATACATAATATTTACGATTAAACTGGGTGAAATCTTATTACGATATTAATACATTTACTAGGGTTGACAGCTAAACCACCTTACTTTATTTTGACAGAGTTTCAAATTCTTGGAAAGTGCAAATAGACCGACTTAAGCCTTTGGTTGATGGGCTTGCATGGACTTTAGAGGTAAGGCTTGGGGTTCCCTTTTTAGTATTTACATTGTATAAATTTTCTTATTTTTTTCTTAACGATTATTTCGAAGATAACTACTCTAAAAATTGTGGGTTATAGGTAGGGGCTCTTAATGCCTCTGGTCGACTTGACAAGCTTGGTGAACCAGCTCAATCGTAGGCATACCGGGTTTTTAAATGTCTCATTCTTCCACCAATGACTGAATATGTGAGAGCTCTTAAAGGTTCAACATAGAGCCTATTCTTTTAAAAAAGAACATGATTTCTTTATACGCTCTGTGAGCATTACTGGTCCATGTAAAATCGACAATAAATATGGCATTGTAGTTTTAATAACAATATTAATGGATGTGGGAGTTTGCTTAACTCCTTCCAACTCTCATATTTTCTTCCTAATTTTGTGGGCTTCCTTGCGTATCAACTTTTAAGGAAATACACTCTTATTTTATGGAATTTGGCTTTTGTCGTTAGTGAATGGCACATTTAGGTTTTTGTAACGTAACTGTTCTCCTCAAATTTTGATTTAAAAGAATGTTCTTTTAAGAAATACATATATTATACATGTCATTCTCTCTAGTTATCTATTATATGTCCATCTTGTTTTAAATATTAAAATTTGTTCAACTACCCAATAGGGTAGCGACCTTACGTCTATGGGGTTTCTCTTTGCCAATGTGGCGTTAGCTACCTCTCCACAATTGAACTAAGACTATTCTTGGACAATTCTTCGAATTTTCCCTTATGGAATTAACACAATTTGCCTACATTTTCGTTATGAAGTCTTTATCTTCCTCACTAACTTACTTTCCATCCCACCACATAACAATTCTCTCTTTACTTTATGCACATGCATGCAGTTTTGCCTAGCTTTGGGCCTAACTAGAGTCTAACTATCTTCCACATAACTTACTCCCATCACAACTTGTAAGAATTCTCTCTCTACTTTTTGTACGTATTCAGTGTAGCCTACCCCAACCCTAACCTGAGACTGATCGTCTCCATCCAAAACATTCCCTACTTCTTAATGACAGAATACCGTAGTTCGCATATTCTATCTTTTTTACAAGAAAAAACAAGAAATTTTCTAAGCATTTGCTTACAATTTAAACTATAAATACTTCCATAAAATTTTAATTATTCAACTATTTATGGATCTAAGCTTCATAGTTCACTAGCTCGTGTTATAGGTTTAATTAAAACTTTGCATACGAATTAAAATTTTACATCGTCATTCAAACTTTCAATACAAAATATCGTCAAGTTGTCTTACTCGCTTCACGAGAGACGACCACCCTATTATTCCTCTACAAAGCCAATGTTATGAACCGCACCCCACCCACACAATTTTATTGTAGCACCAAAGTCCAAGAAACTAGTGACAGGACATGCCAAGCTTCCATAAATATGAAATTCCGCAAGCATGCAAACGGTCTTAGCATCCACCACCATGGCACCCATTTTAGAATCCACCCCCACGCCACTCATTTTAGCATCCACCACTATTAACACTCGTGCGGGTGTCGACATTCTAGAAACAATAATCACTAACGACTTCTACAAGTAGTTATCTCAGTCAAGAAACATGAATGAGTGGTACACAATATATTTTTTTAAAATTATCTATTCTACCAAAATACGTTGCATGGAGTGGTAGGATAAGTACTTCTTTAACTATACTTTACTTCAACAAACTTTGTAATTACATTCAATTTTATGTATTTCTCCACATCTTTGATTAACCTTTAGTAACTCTCATCCCGAATCTATAATGTTTTCACGTTTGGTTTTTTTTTCTAATTATCTAATTATGATGCATTATTCTGGTGAATTTATAATTAGTTTTTCCATACAATTAGTTACTAATGACTCATCTCTAAATAAATTAAACAAATCAAAATATCTAAAAGGAAATTTTTTATTCATAATCATATTTATTCTAAATTAACATTTAATTTTCAATTATGAGATGGTTATAATTTATAAGAGCGAAATTTATGTGTTATTGTGATTATGGTGAATTCTAATGAAATTTATGGACTATTGTAATATAGGAAATTGGAATGTATGTTATTATTTTTTCTAAGCTATTAAATTAATTTATTAGATTCATCATGCTTCATCACTAAATAAAGATTCATCTATGATATTATTTTACCATGTGACTATAAGACAATTTTCTTAACTTTCAAAAACTTTGTGACTTTAAGACAATTTTTTTTAAATTTTTAATAACATTGATGATCAATGTATCATGTTTCATGCTCGTGTTTCATTTCTAAATTAAATTAAATGAAGATTCATTGAATCTATCATATTTTATTAAATACATCATCCTTAATTGTTAAATGAAAATGAAATGAATATTCATTTAAATGCATCATCCTTAATTATTAATCAACATTTGCTTCAACCTAACATATAATAATAAAGAAAATTCATCGTTAACACTAAGCAGATAAAAACAAAAACATGTGGGATGCATGCTGTAGATAAAAACAAAAAACAAGTGTGGATGCATGTTGTAGAGAAAGGACAAAATTGAGAAAAAAATAGATGTCGATGCATACTGTTCGAAAAACGATCTGAAAGTTTATTATTTCCATAATCTGTGCGAAATAAATTGGTGCTTAAACATGGAAACCATCATTGTTGGTCATGAGGCAGGGTAAAAGTACGGATCACATACAGAATAAGCCGGCACTGCCGTTGCTAGTTCCACGGGCGGTGGGATTCACTCTGGATGATCGGGGAACCCTGAAATGCCAAAGCCTCCCCGAAGATCCCACCAGATTGCTGCTGCACAGGAACTCCCGGCCATACATTTGCTCCACTCTCCTGTCAACATCATGAAGGAAAATATCTGTGGATCCTTCCTTCTTCCTGTTCCTGGCCATCACTGCTGCCGTGAAAATGGCGGACATTCTCCCCGGTGCTGCGTAGAAGAAACCACGAGGACCGTCAATCATGATGACGTCCCACTCGGTATCGTACACGAGCGAAGGCAAATTGGTGAGAGCGAGCTCGCACTTGGAGGATCTCAAGGGCTGGATGGGGCTGCAGGAGGATCGACTTCTTCTGTAGTTGCGCAGCAGAGCGTCAGCGTTGGACATCCTCGTTTGGTATTGGACGTGATGGGCATTCATTCCCGGTTGGCTTTTCCGAATTTGTCGTAGCCAATTGGAGTCCTCCTCCAGGAAAACGGTGTTGCCGTGGGCATTGAGGGCATTCCAGAGGGCGCTGTCGTGGCCGAGGCCAAAAACTAGGAAATTGCAGGGGCTTCTCATGGAGAGCACTTTCAGGGTCAGCTCGATTTCACCTCTGTTCTGCTGGGGGAGGATCCTTTTTGTTGCGTAATGAACAAGCGCCCTCGCAACCTCGCCCGGAATTCCCCGCTGATCATGCTCAATTCCACCAGCTGAAGGCGAAAAAGACGAGTTGCAGGCAGGTAACATGTAATCCTTGACGCCGGAGGCATCCTTCCCGTCCTGCCTGATCTGCTGCAACGAGGTGAATACAGCTGTTACTAATATTAGTGCCACCAAACTCCTTACAAGCCACGGAATTTTGGACAATGGAAGCCTCTTGTTATTCTTCATTGGATTGGATCGGTTCCAATGGGCTGGGCTGGCTCACTCTTGGAAAGCCAACGAAAGCTGTTTTAATATCAACATGGGTTGTGCGTTGGGAGAGTGTTTTTAAGAAACTTTTGGTTGACCATAAAAGATACTTAGAAATGCGCTTTATTTAATGGTGAGTTTGAGGCGCGAGTGACGTGCCAGTGAGGATGGTTTCTGTTATTTTACACGGTCAACGTTGCAACTAATTACCAATCTGCATGGTGTTTAGACGTCCTGGAGTCTAACGAAGTTGCAATTTCGGGAATTTGAAAAAAATCTGTTATTTATTATTATTATTATTATTTTTGGAAATTTTGATTATAGTTATTAAGTTTCAGGAATTTGGGTATTTGGCAAGTTCTCAGGGTGTTTTACCATAAAAAAAAAAATGATTCCAACATTTTTAAAATTGGATTTAAAAAAATAATAAAAAAATCACTAGCTAGAATTTAGTTGTCCTGGCCAAATTATATTTTCCTTTTACTAGTTTTGTCTAAAATGCAGATGAAATCCAATTGTCTATAACTTAGACTTTTTGAAAAGTTTGCCCCTTTATTTTCTAATCTATTTTGTCTAGAATGTGGCAGAGATCTATTGAAATTACAAGTTTGACTGGTGAACTTTTCACAATTGCAGTACCTTAGGGATTTTTTAGGGTGCTGAATTTATAATCTATTTTGTCTAGCATCTCACAGAGATTCGTTGAAATCACAAGTTTGACTGGTGAACTCTTCACAATCGAAGTACCCTAGGGATTTTTTAAAGTGTTGAATCCATATATGCAGTGAAAAACCCTATTTAAACAACACAAATTTGAGCACAATATTTTTTGCCCTATTTTGGCCACAAATCCATCGAAAACTCCAAAAAGTCTCACTTATAAATAACTCTCATGAAAATATGGAATTGTAAATTTTAATGGTTGGAGTTACATAATTTAAGGATTTTTAAAGGTGTTAAAATCTTCAAAGGTAATGGTTATTCCTCTTCTCAAATCAATAAAGCTTTCAAGAGAGTCTCTAATGCCAAATTCATTAACCCTCATTCTTCTCCTCCTCAAGGTCAAATCTCTCTCCCTTACATAAAAGGCAATATTGACATTATCGCATAACCCTGTGAAAAAAAACATTAAAACCATTTTTAAACCTCATAAAACCTTGAGCAGATGTTCCAATCAGCCAAAGATAAGTCTAACCCCATTTTGAATTTGGGGGTTACCAGATTCCCTGTCCATGTGGAAAATTATACATTGGCCAAACAAGGCAACCCTTCAAAGCTCGAATTGATGAACATATTCTCGACCCCAATCATCTTCTACTCTCCAACTCTGTCATAGCTTAGCACTCTTTTCAATTCAAAACATCTGGTCTACTTCAATCAAACCAAAATTCTCACCTCTGTTCCATTTTACAACTCCATAATCATTAGAGTGACACTTGAAATTCAAAAGCACTCGGAAAACTTTAATTGAGAAGATGACTATAAATTAAGCAATGCTTGGCAATCAGTGATCCACTATCTCACTCATTAGTTCAATTTTCTCTAGTTAAATTTATTATATATTTAATTTTCTTTGTTGCTTATAATTCATAAAAAACAATTTTTTTTTTATTATCAATTTCATATTTTTCTCCTTTTTCACTTATTTCCCTTCATTTTTTATTTCATTCTCTCTCATTTTCCTAATCGTTATTATTATTCTATTTTATCTTTTTTTGTAAGCTTTGTAGGGCCTTTCATTCATTCATTTTCAAAGTAGGTCACATCCATAAAAGACATTTTGTGGCCTCAACCTGCCCATTGGGAAACCATATATGTTGGCCATCGGAACACATTATAAGCCATCCAAAATCTTAGGTTCTTGAGTCTGTCGTACTCATCCTTATTGGCCTGAATGTCTAGAAACCAGTTCACCCTTAACATGCTAACATAAGTACCACTAATCGACATATACATCATCAAAATTTAATAAAAAAGAAACTACTAATACTATTCATCTGAGGACTCCACCAGAGTTGGGTACTCTGCATTGGAACCTGATAATTCTGATTGAAGAATGAATGGAATGTGCTTCTCAATACGCCGTAGATGGACATTCAACTATTGAATTTGAAATTGAACAAGTTGGAATTCCCTCTGAATTTCATGAAACCCAAGATCATATTTAATGGAACCAGTAGCATTCATATTAGCTATGACTACTATGCTCTTCATCATCCAATAGAGATGGATTGTTTGCATGTACTGAGTGAGCCTGTCACCGGTGTGGCCTGGATCGGGGACCAACAAATGCCATTCCTCCATTTGTATCTCCTGCTTGGCCCATTCATTAAGGTCGGTCTCCCAACCTGCAATCATCTGCCTTACCTACTCAAGAGTGCCTATTGTATATGCATAAGTCGTGGCGCTAATATGTTGAGCATACAATTTTTATCTGCTCCTCCTTAGTGGTTGCAATGAGGAGGCGCCTCGTCCACCCTGGGACCCATTCTTTCGACTTCTCCCTCAATGTCGAGTGCCTGACGAGTCTATGCCCGGGGATGGCCTAACAATTTCAGTCAACCTCCATTGTACTACAATATACTCATCTAGCCAAACCGCTGATCAGGCAAAGACCCATGGCTTGTAGACTAAGCAGTCTCTCAAGTTAGTAGAACCTGGTACATTTACATATAACAAGATCATGAAGCAAATTACATTAGACCCAAGGCATGTGAAATCATAGTAGGTCAGAACGACCAACCTCCATTACTGCTTTCCTTCAACTACCAACACCTTGTGCCAATACATCGCACGAAACAGATACAAGCCAGAGAGGGTCTCTCTCCATTAGACGGAAGAGCTACCTGTCATCTCCTTGAGCCATTTCCCATAGAAAAATACACCAACACAATGTAAAGCTAACAACAACGACAAACCAACAATGATGAGATGCAAAGGATATTCAAAATCCATTTTAGCCAAATACAGAAACAAACCATTCCAACCAGGTTTGAAATCCTTCCCAAACAAACAAGGAGGCCAAATTATACCATACATTCCCATTTAGAAAAGTAAGATACCATAAAAATGGATACAGACTTAGAAACAACAAATTCAAGATAACATTGAACCTTAGAAACATGCTCGTCAGACGAACAAACACTACCAGGTCGCACAGTCACCCATTCGTAGGAGGGGGCATAAATCTTACAAGAAAAATTCACAATAGAAATTTGTCGTGGGCTGGGATGAATGAGAAAAAACGAAACATACCCTATTACCAATGCCATGAAGTTGACTTTGATGTCCTCCCATAGACAAAGCCTCCTTCCCAAGCTTGCCACCAAAAGGGAACCCAAATGCCTCCTCGCAGCTCCCGATACCACGCTATACCACAACCCAACTCCATGAAATGAGGTACAAGCATTCACCACTTGAAGTTTTATTGCTCAACAGAAATTAACTCCCTCCTTAATCTCTCCCACACCTCCTCCCATCACATCAACCTGATCACACATACCCTGCATCTGTCGTAGCCACCCTTCCACATTATCGTCCATCTAATCACTGATAACGAGAGTCCTAATTGGGACAGTGTACTGGCACGCACCCCGATCGGGGAATTCTAAATTTTCTTTTGAATCTCATCTTCCCCTTTAATTAAGTAAACATCTATTTAACTATGCCCTTCGTAATTATTGTGTCCCAACATAGTCCTCATTTCCTTTTAATTATGTATTTTTAATTTTCATCTATAAGTTAGACTACACCATTAACTATTTACTTATTTATGTAAATATGTTGACTTGACCCTTTCATTTAACAACTAAATTTTTTCATTCGAATTTAATTTCAATAACTTATTCTTTAACGAATATATTAATATGTTGTTGTTACTAACAACTATTCTATTATTTTAATATTATTCGTTAACAACTAATTCGAAACTTCCTTATATAAAAGAATTCACAACACTCGTTTGTGATCATTCAATTGTTAGGTCCCTGACAATGGGTGAAGTATCCACTCGAAACGTTAGACAAGATTAAAAACCCTTCACACAGTTTTACCTGCAAAATTTCTCTCAATATAAATAACTACAAAAATATACACTCATTAAAAAAAGATGATATATAATATATATATATATATATATATATATATATATATATATATATATAATGGTGATTTCATCATCAAATCGCGTTGACATTGAAACTTGTCCATTAAAATTATAATAAAGTTGTGAAACTGTGATCATACGTTGAATTTTGAGTTGTTAAAATTTAATTCAATGGGAAAAACGATATTATACGGAAATTATATCGAAAATGTTGTGTGCACAAGAATTTATTTTACATGACATTAAATATTATGTGGATTTAAGTATGAGTAACTGGATCTAAAGTGGCACCGTGGGGTAGTTATGGGTTCTGCTTGCTTAAGGTATTGGAGAAGGACAGTTTGAAGATGTCCATGTCGTGTTCAAGTTTTTTCCAGTTATTTGTTTTGGTTATGTCTGCGGTGCTCCTCATTTTTCTCACAATCATTGATGCTCAAAAGGTTGGCAAAAGACGCTTGAGCTCAAGAATTAAATAAGGTTATCTTTTAAGGGGTTCTTGAGATTTGGGGGTGTGGGGTTACATAGTTTTGGTTTCTTTCTGGTGTTTTATATGTCGTCTCCTATTCATGTAAGTGGCAACATGGATGTGGATATAAAATGTCTGGAGGTGGTTGAAAGGAAGAAGTTTCGCTTTAAATATCTCGTGTTTACTAAACTTTTTAAGGTGTTTTATTGGTGTTATGGTCAATATTGGTGGAGTTTCCCTTGTTGTTGTCGCTATTGGTGTTGTTAGTCCTTTCATCTCATCCTTTTGACCTCAAGGTTTTTAAATTCTTATTGGTTCGTCCTTTGGTAATTCTGAGACTTTGGAGTTTCTATGGTCTAGTGGGATGTTGCAGTTTAATTTTCCGGCAATATGGAGTAATCTGGGTTTTTGGTTTCTTTGATTCCAATTTTCACTTAGAATCTTTGCAGTTTCCATTTTTGGGTGGTTGAGGCTCTGTTTCAATCGTATTTTTCCCTCCTCGTTTTGGTGATTGCATTTATTAAAATATGTATTACTGATCGACTTGTAGTGTACCTTTGATTACATTCTAGATTTAGATGTAATGCTCTATGTTCCCTAGGAGGTTCTTAGTGATTGTAATGATTCTCGATTTATTGAACTTGTGTGGAGAGATACAATTTGAACATGTTTTGCTCTTAGAAACTTATCTCTCAAGGTTCGATGTAGCATGGTATTTACTCCTTTGTACTAACATTCCTTATGTGGTGGTGCTTTGGTATCATCCATTCTACCTTGCCATAGGTAGGTTGGCCATGAACATTGGTCATTTATTTCAGATCGGTGTCAGAATTGATTAATATTTTCTTCTTGATTCTTGTGCATTTGACTGCCTGCTTTGATGGCCCGCATCTTTGGTAAATATGTCATGGTCAGGTGCTGACTCAATTGGGCCATAAGATCTCACTGTAGAATTTCTTATAGATTCACAAGCTCATGCAATTTACTAAAGCACGGGATAAGAATCTACTTCTACTTTCAACCAGTGGAAGCTAATGAATTGATGAAAACAATATGAACAAGAAGAAGATAAATCAATGGCACATAATACAATAAGTTTATCTGGTGAAATCCATTGCTCAAAAATTCATGATCTGTATTGCATTAATCAGAATATGAGTGAAGATACAAAGCTTGTTCTCACTAGAACAATTCTGCACAAGTATGTTCAATCTCTCAACTCACAAGCTATCTCAAGTCAAATCCTTAGCCTATTCTGTAGCTCTCCAAGCCCCTATTTCCTTGTGCAATTTCTATGGCTGAATAACCCATATTAATGGGAATCTAATGCTTCCAAAACCACTTAATTCTTTCTGATTGCATGCATGATCTATACAACTCAATATATCATACCACTGATAGTACACTATCCCCACACTCTAGTCTTAATTGGGTATTTCTTTCTTAGAATCGAAATGCATGAGTTTTTGATAAGGGAATCTTCAGTTAACTAGAGTGACACTTTTGGATGCACTAGTGCACCATCTGATTGTTAACTGTTTATTAGTTCCACAAACAATTTGGAACTAATTTAATTGAACATAACTCAGCAAAATGAGTTATCTAATTGCAAATCACAATTAAACTCATCCTGGACCCCTAAAACTTAGGGAGAACATATACATGACTTCAGAAAGGCTTCCAGATTGAAATTACTAAGTTAATTAAGTTAATTAAACTTAATTAGCTATTTACAAGTTGATATGAGAATGGAATTTGATTTTAATTCACAGTTTAAATTCAAGGACATATTTAAAATGGAATTTCTCGTTTCCATTTCTCAACACTCCTTCTCAATAAGAAAAGGATCATCAGCTACCCTGATCTTGTCTCTATGAAACTTGAATTTACATCTTGACAATGCCTTTGTCAAAATGTCAACATCTTTCTCCTCCATGGGAATGTACTCTAATAACATAATTTGCCTCAATACAAAATCTCTGAGATGATGATATCGGATATCAATGTGCTTGGATCTATCATGAAAAACTAGATTTTTAGAGAGTTTGATACAACTCTGATTATCGCAGTGAACACAGTCAAATCCATATGTTTACCAAACAGACCAACCAGGATCTTCCTCATCCATATATGTTACACAACATTTTGTCATTGTCCCTGTACTCATCATTCCTCGATCTTGGAGGACCTCTACAATGAACCCTACATGCTTTCGCTTCATGAAGAAATTCCCATTGTGTCCCTCTTCACGAGCAAAACAATTCCCTTTTGCACCATTTCCCACAAATCTTTTGTTTTTCCCAATTTACAAGACTGGTGCTAATTACCTTTGTCCTCCTTGCACCGATATGCAAGGATTAACATTGTCCCTAGCACAGACTAAAGCGACTGAGATTTGTTTCAGTCGCACTGATCCTCTTTTGGAATTTTTTTTAAATAAGGAGCCAAAGTTTCCAGCTCTAGAAGCTTCGTAATGGAATCTGGTAAATGGTTGAGCCGGATGGAGTCAAGGATGTTAGTTTGGGCTCCTTTTCCCTATAAGGATAGAACTACCTCAAAAGATAAGACCTTCTCCCATGAGAATAGGAACCATTTCCCATCCATTCATGCTATATAAACCTCCATTTTTCCCAAGCACAAGCTAGTGTTGAAGTGTTAATGTTGGTGTGCTAGTGCTAATTAAGTTTGGAGTAAACAACCAGCTATTCATAGTTGTAGCTCTCTAGTTGTGTGTGAGGGAGAAGTGTGAATTTGGTTTAGTGTGAGGCTTAAATGGAAGAGCCTTAAAACTAGCATTGTTTAGGCCATCATGGAATGCTAACGGAAGTGTGTGGGAACTTGGTTTTGTCTTAGGAGAATAACAACGTTAAGACAATAGTTGTAATCTCTTCATGATTCAATATATATGCCACTATCGATTGATTTCCTAAATAATGTGTCATATCACATGTTTATGGCATAATATTTCTTGACTCATTAAGTAGGTTGAATTACAATTTGTCTATTATCATAGTTGTTGTTTGTTGTTGTTTACTTGTTTCAGGTGTTCAAAGAAGGAAACAAGAAATAGATGGACCGAGCAAGCAAGGTCACCACCAAATGGGATAAGTGTGCTAAGAGGTAGGCCCTCTTAATTGGTTATAACCTAAGGAAAGCTTCCATAGAATGTATTGGTTGTGGTTAGACCCATTATTGGGCTAGAGAAATTGTTTGTGTCCACACTCATAATTTTACTTCACCAGAAATTGGTGACTTTGCTAGGGATCCAATTCTTCTGTTTGTTTTCTTCAAATTTCATGAATTTGTGTGAACTTTTCTAGTTTTTCCATTTCCATTTATTTATGTTTGTTTTACTCTGCTTACTTCTCTGGGTTTGAAATTCATAGTAGCAAGTCTAGTCCCAACATTTTTTTCTTAGCATCCTCGCTCAACGCACTTAATTTGCTGTCAGTCACGTCGATCAGCGCGATATGCAGAGAAACAGTCACGCCGGCCCCCTTTTGGCACTTGTTGTTAGTTAGATAGTCATGCTGATGCCTGTAAGTGAATATTAGGGTTTTCCCCAATCTTGGCCAGTGTGCTTTGCTCTCATGATTTTGACCCTGTAAGCTTTTTAAACAGTCTTCTCCCTGACTAGAAAGCTGCTTTTCATTTGGTTTGTTTTCTTGTTGATTTGTCATATTTTCACTTGATTTCTTGGGTCATTGGATGGTTAGTGGCTCTAGGGCATCAAGATTGTCATCCATTCAATTGATTGTGAACTCAGTGAGTCAAGTTGTTGGTGCATTTACTCCTTGCATTTTGTTTATGGTCTTTCTCTGGATTTGACCTCCATTACACAAGTTTGAAAAGTTTTTGTTTGCATATCTAAACGTTTCTTTTCCCGCATAGATCACAATGCTTGTCTTGTTTTTTGTAAAGTATTTGTTTCATTAGTTTGAAAGAGATTATCTTTTCATGTTTTTCATTTTCCTGAGAATTAATCATCTTGAAAACTTTTCATTGAGGTGTTTTATGAGAGATTCATTTTTTCATTTCATGAAAAGTATAAAATTCTAGTTTGTTGCATCAATATGTTACAACAGTTAGCATCATTGAAGGCTAGGATTGCATTGGCATTTGAAAAGAAAGAATTATCTTTGTTTTTGAAAGGATTGTTAGAATGTACTTGTCAGGAAATTAGGAATTGGAATATATTTTTCGTTAGCTTATTTTCTCAAAAAGTGAAGTAGTGAAAATCATTTTTCTTTTAGTTGCTTGGTTGTTTGCATTTGATTGTGTGTTTCCTAACCTCTCTAGTGTAGACAATTCATCGAATTGAAAGGGTATTGTCTCATTTAACTGTATTTAGGGTTTTTCGAGTCACATCGCTAAGGCCTGAAAACTAAGACATAACTCAAGATAAAATTTAAAATGAACTCAATTAACCTAAGGCGTATTTGAAACCTAACAATCACATCTAGAAGGTCTAGGCTAGAGACGTGTTCCGACATCTTTAAACCTAGCATTTGTCATTAGCTTCGACACTAGACAACGCTAGTACGGATTTGTGCTCCCCTTACCATTGAGTATATAACGGGAGATCCCTCTAGGCTACAATCCTTTATCCATAGGAAGCTGAGTCGGTAGCCTTGCAAACATGATAAACCAAACACATCATTTAGGGAGATTGCCTACTCGTACTTCTCGGTTTGCCAGGAGGTATTCTGTAGTTCAAGGTTGCCTGGTAATCCTCTTTACCTAGATCATCCAGAGCGGTGATTTGATTTTTTTGACTCGTTAAACTTAAAAGATCATTTGAGCACTTTTCCTTTCGATCTCATTTCCAATCAAAAGTAATAGAGTCATCTTTGTTTCATTCTCGACTCTTAAAATATGAAAGAGCATCAGTCTATTTATGCATCTTAAAAAATTGATTGCCCATGATCTTATAACATCATGTTAGTATTTTCTAGGCCAAATCATGAGTTTTCCCTAAAGAAATTTTTAAAGCCTTGAAGTTTATCTCTCTCTTTTCCTGTTAACTAAGACAAGGTCATCGTGGTTGAACTATCTGGTTCACCTAGTTCCTCTTCCTCTCCTCCATTTGAAATATTGTCTAAGGAGCCTTCTCCTGAATTACTAGACTTACTCGAGGACCAAGGTGTTGAAATTAGTATCATTCTGATCATTCAACCTTTTTCATCTTGCCCTCCACCTACTTCAGATGCTGGGTCACTTGCTGATATTGGCCCGGAATCTCCGAACAATCCCATCCAAACTCCTGAGAGTTCGTCAACTACTGACGGTCAGCTTGGATTGGTTATATATCCTCTAAATCCTTTGTTCGACCCTGTAGTGATATAACCGTAGCGTCCGTACAGTCCGTACGATAAACCGAGTGCTACTTTGGAATTATCCCCTTGTATCTCTTCGGCTTTTCGTCGTCGTTTGTTCCTAGCTATGGAACCTGGAGGCGATGCTCCAATTACATCTCCAGATGAGTCAAAAGTTTCTACTCCACACACTGTCGATGAGGAATAACATCAATTTCCTCCTGAAGGTTTCCCCTATACAGGGAGCATTCCCACCAGTGTGTATTGGGAATTTTTGCCTAATTATGTGACTTTGTCACAATTGGGCTCAGGTACATCTAGTGCCTCATCATTTTACCATCACCCTATTTGGGCATCTAGCGCCATGCTTACTATTAGAGTCCTATAGTGATAGGATTCATAATTTAAATTGGCTAAGGTTAAGCCTTGTAATATTGTACATACCTTTTATTTCGGCAAATGTTTCTCATATTAAAAATTAAAAAATGTAAAGAGGGTATGTCCTAAAATAAAAATATCAAAAGACAAAAAGAATAAGAAAAGATCAAAAAATGAAAATATAAAATCCCCAAAAACAAAAAATATCATGAAAGCGTGCAAGTCTAAATGCCACTACTATTTTACTACTTTACTGTCTTAAGTAATGGTTGTGTGCATCTTATCATAAATTCTACAACCCATGATAGTCAAACTGCTTAATCTTGACTATTTCATTCTTTGAATTTTATGTTTATAGTTAGAGAATAAAATTTGACCAAACAGTGTAATCTTGGCAGATTATTAGATAGGTAGAGAAAATAAAGGGAGCTCATCAGCTTAATCTGAGCCCTTGGAAGATATAAGGTTATAATTAGATATTTTAATTTTAAAAAGAAAGATGAATGGTAAGGGTCTGGTAGCCTAAATGCACCCAAATAAATGAAGAAAAAATGTTAGGGTAAGTAATGGGTAAGTAGAAGAAAGGTTGTTGAAGTATGAAGTTGATTGGATAAAAACACATTTATCATGCTTATTCATATCTTTCAATGCGCATAAGCAGTTAAGAAAGAAAAAACAACGGTTTACAAGTTTATTTAATTAACTCCTCCTCATTCATTTTCATCCCTATACTTACTAATTTCCCCTATCTACAAGTATGTTCTAGTACTAAAAATCCTTCAAGTCATAAAAGCTCAGAGAATTTCTCCGACTTTTGGTGGGATCGGACCCTCAACTTAATGACTTGTGGACATTAAGTGTTAGAATTCCCTTCATTACCCTAATAAAACCCCTTTTCCTAAGGTTAAACTTCATTTGCATATGAAAAGTAAACAACCCCATGTTAAATTCCATTTCATTCAAAATACCCACAAAAATATTTTATCTTAAGTATAAATTGTATGTGAAGAAAATGTGGAAATGTTACATTATGCTTAGGGGTATGTTCACTCTGATCATTTCATTTCATATTAATTTTTAACATAATACTTTAGTTCCCGATATACTTTTTCCCATATATAAATAAATCTCGTAAATAATACCCCAACCCTTACTTTAGCTATAAACTATACTTTTATCCCATACCCTCAACAAAACCCAATTAATTAACCAATTTTCGGTAAAGTTAAGATAATCTCGTCATTAAACCCCGTCCGATCATTTAATCCCATGTTTAATCATAAATAATCCAAAACTACCATGGATTAAACTCCCTGATCCCCCCTGACACCTCTGCCTATTTCATCCGTGCACATTTGCCACCCGACTGTCGTCTGATCGTCAGCACTCACATCCAACGGTCTACATCCATATTGGGTTCACCCAATGACCGACCTTTACCCACCTGATAAAGTGGTTTTTCTCGGGCCCCCATTTGCTACGTTTCAAGTGCTAACATAGATCGAGTGACCTCGCCAAAATACCACCTCCTCCATAAAAGTGGTGCGATGACTTGGGAAACCACCTCCCTGCCCAACCCGAAAAACCACCCATTGTTCATTTGTAATTTACTCGCCAAAAAGTGACCATTGCTCAATAAAAAGGCCGAGAAGCCCTATTTCGCCTTTTTCACTCATTTTCTTTGTAAACCTCTGCAAACCATTGTGACACTTGCAAACGCTGAAATCTCAAATTGACTTCAAATTCCACTTGTGAAGAAGTTGCAAAGACCCCAATCAACCCCTTAGTCTTTACCAGAGACATTCAAACTTCTGTAGTTGTCGAGAAGACCGAATTTGAAGTTAATTCACCCAAATTCCAGGTATTTGAAAAGAAATTACTAGACACCCTATCAATTTGAAAAAGTTCAGCCTTTAAAGTGTTTTAATTAAGTAAAATTAATTGAAATTACTTTAAATTTAAGGCGCATACCCAAACCCTTCTGAAAGCTTTCAAATTTCCTTCAAAACCTTGAATAAAACTTTATTGCCAAATTCAAATCCACAAGAACTGAATTATGGCTGCCTCTATTGCCTTGTCACAACTCCCCATTTGGACCTTGACCACCTCCCCTTGGTATACAAGGATTTTCAGATTAGAGACACAAGTGCCTATCAACTCCTACTCAAAATTCATTGTTTGAGTAAGGATAGATATCTAAACCATTATGATGCCATTGGCCTTTGGGACTCCAATTTTCCCAAATACCAGTTTCCACAAGTACATATTTTTCCTGAGATTGTCCATATGTGCCATGCCTATTACATTCCCAGCCAGAGAGCTATAAGGTCCTCTGACCAAAAATTCTTGTTTACCATTATAGATGAGTCAATAAATGAGACGTTGCAAGTCCAACCAGGTCCAAACCTGACCCAACTCTCCATTGGTGATTTTTTAGACTTGTACACCAAGTTGAGTCCATCAAAACTGGCCCAAATATTCCAAACTTTCATTGTAGAAGAGTAGCACATTCTTAAAGATGCCTCTCCATATGTTTTTGCCATTTTCTCTGAAAGGGGCAAGCAAATTATAACCATGATATCTTGTATTCTGGCCTGTACCACTAATGCATTTGTTGATGAGCCCATCTTAGCCTTCATGTCCATTTTCACCCCAAGAAAGCCTCCCGCTACTCTGTACAATTATGCCCAATTCATAGTTGAAAGGATGCATGAACAATTTACCAGAATGCACAATGAAAGAGTATTCAAGTACTCATATGTACTATACCACGTGTTTTTGTATTATCAGTCAGACAGATTTCCATTCACCATCCAAAAGTTGGATACTAAATGCCAACCCAGGTCTGTTATATTTTGTACACCATTGTTCCACAGATATTCATCACCATACACCTACACAGACTTCATTGACTCTTTTGTCCATCCAGTCACGACCATGCCGAAAGGAAGTCCTCCACCTAGGATAAGCCAAGAAATCAAAAGAGTGCTCTAATTGTCAAAGCAAAGTAAGGTGGTAGATTGGTACCTTTATCAAATTCACATTGAAATAAGCATTTGTGGTTGCCAACTTGCCCCATACAAACTTCCCAAATACCTCCCCATGAGGTTATTTTATCTAGAGTATTATAGGTAGATAATGAACTCTGATGATGTCAACTTTGTCTCAGCCAAGAAAATAACTCAATTCAAGGTCAAAAATAAGTTAGGCCATTTCATTTGCAATTCTAGAGAAGCAAGGTAGGAAGAAGATCAAATTCTGCAACAAATGAAGTTCCAAAACAATTTCATGTGAAGGTATGGCCCTCAAAGGTTTATAACCAAACTAATACAAAAGGTCAATTGGGACCTTACATTCATCACCCCATACCTAAAATAGAGAAATATGCCAATCAATCTGAGTGGCTGGAAAACACTCTCATAGACAGGGATAGTACAAAGGTAGATGTTGAAAATACCTTGTTTGATCTTGAAATAAAGCTTGATGAAAACTCTTTCCTACAGGTACCAGAGCAAGAAGGAACCATGAGTACCCCTACTATTTTGCACACTCCTTAGAATGAGGAAAAGAATCCCAAAAGGAACAGAGAGGGAACCTCCAATTCAAGTATGGACACATCCAATGTATAGTATGAAGCTAGATAGAGTAAAAGGCCAAGGGTCAATCCTATTTCAGAACAGGAAGACAAAAAGGCGTAGTAGAAATAACTAATATTGAGTTAGACATGAGCAAGGGCATAGCTCCATTTGGAGAAATGAAAGAGCCATCTACATCATAAACTTAAATTTTAGAGAGGAAACTCAGTGTAGAAGTCTCCTCATTTAACAAACCTATTAATAGAGATAGGGACATTAAGGACAGGTTCAAAGAAATCAAAATGAGAAATGAGAAATTGAAGGCAGAATCCTATAAACAGTATCTCAAACTTACACCCACCAATCAAATTAGGTTGATGTCAGCTTTTGGCATCAAGGAAGGGAAGAAGCAAATGTCCTTCATAAAGCCAACTGTACAACAACTAAGAACATCAACAGATTTCGATAAGATTTATTTTGAGGCAGTGGCAAGGGATATTCATCTCATCAACCAAATTGAATTTCACAAACATGCTGCATAAATGATTTAGTCAACCCTTACAGGAAAAGCCATAGCTTCCCATCAGTTGTAGAATTCATTGACCAACAACTCAGCCCAGTATTAGTTGGAAAAGGCCTCCTCGTAGGCCAAAGACACTAGAATCAAGTCTTTGGAAGACTTGATAATTGAATTGGGACATGATCCCAAAGACATAAAGGCTACTGAACAACTGATCAAAAAGAAGAATGATGATGTTGCAGCTCTCAAGAAGCAGTTGAAAATACCTCAACTACATCATCCCTAGACATAAGAAGTATTGGAAAGCCAAATAAGACATGAAGAGTTGATGGACTTAGTCCTTAAACTAAATGATCAGTTGAGGGAGACAGAAAAGGAATTGGATAGCCTAATCCAATTAAAGCATTCTGATATTGGCACTAGCTCGGTGAATGTCATCCTAGTAGTTACCACAGCTGTTCATTCCACATTGGCAGCCTCATTGGCTCCCACAGCTCCAATGGCCACAACACAACCAGTTTCTACAGAATCTACATTAGCAACAGGTACATCAGGTGAAGAAGCAACAAAGTTGGTTAAAGCTATGGAAGAAATGTCTATGACAACAGAGATGAATAAGCTCAAAGAGAAAGTGACAAGCTTGTAAAATGATTACAAGCTTGCCAAAATCATGCACAAAGAAGAAGTGCAAAAAGCTGCCAGGAGGAGTGAGAGATTGAAAGCCATGGAAAATTACCTAACACTAAAGGAACCCCTTGGGAAGGCTAAGGAACTACTATGGGCCAATATCATTGACTCTGTCAATGATATTTGGCCATCTATTCAGGTTATTTTTGAGTATATAGATTTAATAAAGATGGCTACAGAGGCCATCCAAAGAGTAAAAGAAGATTTGGGAGAGATGCCAGAAGAGGCTGCTAGAATTATCCAATTCCTTAACAGCAAGAATAAGTATGAGCTTCAGGAATTGGAAATAGAGAACATAATAGAGATAATTTTGGAGGTCAAAAAGGTCCTCTCCAAGAGGAACTTAATGCAAAACTAGAGGACAAGTGCCAGAATATGCAAATAGCCATTGACAGATTTATGGCTAAGTTCCAAATTTTGAGAGAGAAGGGATTACCTAATCTCTTAGTAATAAATGACAAGCTCATGACTCAGGAGGATTACAACAGAAAAATCAAAGAGGTAGCAAAGGATCAAGTGAATACATCATCAATTAAAGCATTGCCAATAGGAAAAGTACTCTACCAGACATTTGAAAACTTGTTTTACCTCCAGCATGAGGTAAAACACTTGTTTATCAATAAGCCTACTTTTACCAAATACACCGAGTCAGATGACATATATCGGAGGATGCTAAAAATCCAATTACCTAATGTTGAAACATGGGAGGAATTAACTGATTTACTATAGAAATATGTAGTAAAAAGGTTAATGTATAGTAAAAGTAAAATAGCATGGTAAAAGGATGAAGACATATCAGCAGGGTCAAAGTGTATCAGATGAAAGCCTAAAGCAAATGAAGCTTCCAGCGTGAAATATGAAACAACAAAGTAGCATAAAGGGCTAAAAATCAAAGCATAAAAGCCAACAATACCAAAATAAAAGGGATAACATGAAATAGTTCAATAGTTGTCTATATCTTCTTGCAAGAAGATATTATTCTTTCCTAGATTAAATCTCAAATTAGTTTCAGATATATTGTAATAAACTTTTGTATAAATACTTCACAATTCGAAGTATATAGGGTGGATTCTATTATACATTTCTATAGACTTTTTTATAAAGAAGACCTAGAAGGTTATTGTATCAGTTGATGAGCCAACAAGCTGGATTGATAAATAAAGATCAGTCTTTTCCAAGGATTCCTATGTTGAGCGAATTTCGGACAAGTATTTTCATGTGTTGTTGTCATTTTTCTCAAAGTTATTCATAAACTTAAATGTTTTCTCAATCTAAATGTTATAATTGGAATAATATTTCAGAACTTGTTTAATCACACTCTATCTTAACAGTTAATGATTTGAATGTTTTCTTCTGATATTTAAATTAAAGAATTCTTAATTTCTCTTTGGTTTAGATTCATTTCATGAATAATCCAAGTTAAAGGATTCTTAAATGCCCTTTGATTTCGATTACCCCTTTCTTCCTCATTCATTATTCGGGTCTGAGAAACGTTAATTGCTCTCACCCCAAGTGAAATCCTTTCATCCCTCTGTCTCAAATATCTGAAATACACTCTGCTATCTTGCCCTTGGAACATCCCCTTTAGTGAGTTAATCCATTTTTGCTTCCTTATTAGTTGACTCCATAGCCTAATGGTCTAAAAGACATCAATTTATCCATCTGTCTAAGAGATCCCACCACCTAATCTCAAACAAAATCAATCACCCCTTGAACAATCATAGCTAGCCTAAAAACATCTTAACTAAAATAAAGTTAAGTTTTAAAGAGAGAGCTCTCTCTGAGCATCAGGAAGGCTAGGTCATGATCTCCAAAAGTGGATTGTGGTTATCTTTGGTTTTTCCTTCTTATTACTTCAAAGGAATTATCAGAGTGATAACATTTCTGGCGACCATATAGGGGACTTCGATCCTCAGTCTCATAAAACTTTAAGGAAATCTAAAATTAAATCTTGAGTCCCCATGGACATTACCTAAAGTAAGTTTTCATAAACCTTCATAAAAACAATTTAAAACTCAAAATTCTAGCTTCTAAAATGATTCACTATAATAGGGCTAACCTAGATCCAAACCCTGGAACTATAGTGGATGACCCGGAGAGGATTTTAAGACAACCTAAAACAATAGAAACTCAAATGAGTAGTAGCAAGTTAGTTAGATCCAATTCACACCCTGATGAATTGTCAACTTTAAAAGACATCCCTTTCGATTTATCATTTGACCTCTCTTTATTCAGAACTAAATCTGAGAATGCAATCCATGAAATAGTCTTAGATCCTGAGTTTGTTCAACTCATTGATTCAACAAGGGTTATTCATCTAGATTTAGATAAATTAGTATTTTATACTTTTGATAAATTAGAAGCTTAGGCCTCTAATTTTATAAGTAACGTAGGTGATTCTTATATTCAACAATCTACTAAACTAGTTGCCCTTACTACTGTTGTCCTTGGAGTTTCTTCACAAAATTCACTTGCTATAAATCCACCTTCCTTTACCACAACTTCATCAATTGTATACACCACAATTCAATCACCTAAACCAATTATTAATCAATCATCTTCATCATCATCTAGTTTACCTCCATTAGTTTCAACCTCTTCTTCAACCACCTCAACTTTACCCCCTAGTCAAACCAGAATCACAGCAATGGAAAACATATATTCTCCTCTTGTTTTACCTGCCCAACTCCATCCCATTCTTGTAGATTATTAGAGTAATATTTTCCTGTTTGATGCTACTGGTCATTACACTGCCCAAGAACATGTAAACAAGATGTTTGACTTTTTTGAATTGCGTGAAATAGATGAAGCTGATGTCCAGATGAGATTGTTTTCCCAAACTTTAACTGGTGATATCAAGAAGTGGTTCAATTCCTTTCATGCCAACCACATTGCAAAATTAGAAAATTTTCAAATGTTATTCATTGATTAGTGGGAAAGAAAGAAAAACCAATTGCAAATACTTTTTGAATATGACAATATTAGGAGAGCTCCCAACGAGTCAGTTGAGGACTATTACACTAGGTTTAATAATATCTATAATTCAATTCTAGCCAACATAAATCCTCCACCTGACCTAGCATTAATTAAGTTCCCTAATGGTTTTGATGCTGACATGTCATACCAGCTAAGGGAGAGAAATCGTGAAACACTTGAAAAAATACAGAGTAATGTTGTCAGTGTAGAGGCCAACCTATTAGCTAAGATAGCACGAATGAGGAATGAAAAGAAAGTTGTATTTAAAGAAGAAGCTTCAACTTCATATGGAAAAGTAGATGTTTTAGCTAAAAGATTAGAAATAATCATGGATAGGTTAGATATCATGGATAGTAAAAATCAATGGGAGAATCAATAACAACAACCCTAATAAGAAACCTAAATTTTAGGAAGAACCCTAATACTACAAAAAATGCTACACTAGACCAACAAATTAGGCCCCCCTTCCAAGAAAACTATGTTGAGGATTCACAAAAACAAGAATTCGAGGATGATACGTAGATTAACTTACTGGAAACCGCAGAGGAAGGCACTGTTTTTCTTACTAATAGGATTTATATATGCTTCAACAGTTATAGTTAGAATCTGGTGAATATTTTGATTTTAAATAGGGATATGAATCAACTATATATGAGGTACATAAACATTATATCTTGAAAAGTAAGAAGAATTACGAGACTCCTATTAAAAGATCCATCCAAACCTAGACTAAGATAATAAAAGAAGCTCCAGTTAACAAGGTGTTGCAAATTCTCCCTAGGGGAATACTGGAGACCTCAACCCCTAGGATTGTAGATATAACCTCCACTAAAACCCAAATAGAGGCAATTATTGAAAACAATTAAAATAAAATAAATCAAGGAAAAATAGTAGAAACACATATTGAAATGCCTACCACTGAGAAACAGGATAAATACACTCAAACTGCACACATTAAGGAAGATTTGAATCAAACAAACAAACCTCAGCTCCCTTTCAATATTAAAAATGAAATAGATAAATTAAAGATATTAGTTCATTTGACCGAATTGGTAAAAAATGAATCTTATAGGTCACAGATAACTGAGACTTTGAACATATGAGAGTGAGAGGATTCTGTTAATTTGAATGATGATCAGCCTAAATTGTCGTTTGGCCCCGAGGCTAACGGAATTCATTAGCAAGGGGGAGTTCCTCCTTTTTACATTAGCCTAAACATTCATGATAAAAAATTTCATAATGCTATGTTGGACTTAGGAGCATCCTACAATCTCATGCCAAAGGCAATAATCGAAAGATTGAACCTAGACATTGCCAGGCTTTATAAAGATTTATTTTCTTTTGACTCCAGCCAGGTTAAATGCCTTGGTTTAATCAAATACTTATGTGTGACTCTTGTCCAGTGCCCTACAAAGTGTGGAGGTTTGTCGTTACCCCAAAACCTGTAGGTATTGGTAAACATTACAAACCAGTGACTAGGATCCCCAGGGTGGAAATTACGGATTCTATAGAGGTGCGGTGATTCTTCCAACACCCCCCCTCAAATGCAACTTGGGGGAATCGAACCTGGGTCCAAGCTCTGATACCATGGGAAGACCTGTCACCATATTTTCTTTACATAGATGCTGAAGGGAGCGATAGTTTAAGTGACCAAATCGCTCATGCCAAAGTTTGCTCACTTCATCATTATGAGCAACAAATACTGAGTGAAGATTTGATGACCCAAAGTTGTGAAACTTATACAACTTGTGGAATCATCAGCAATACCAGTAGCTAGAATCTGTTTAGGATCTCTTAGATCCTTGATTACAACATCATGAGGTGAAAATTCAACAATTTTACCTTCACCTGAATGAGTTATCTGATATACAGATAGAAGGTTGCTGGATAAGGTTGGAACACATAATACATCATTAAACTGACCATTGTCTAGATGAACAGTTCCAGTCCCTACAACATTAAGAGATCTATCATCACCAACATATATATTTTGGTGTTACAATCATTTAAAGAAGAAAACATGGCTTTGTTTTTGGCCATGTGATAAGAGGCTCCAGAATCAATGAGCCACTCATGAGAATGAGAAGAAGAAGATACATTTAATGCATAACCAGACTGAGATGATTGACAACGACATGCAGAAAGTGCCATTCCTGAAGATGAAGTTGAAGTTGAAGTAGAAGAATGCTCCACATGGATGTTATGTTTCTTCATTGCGGCTTCCAAGGCTTCCATCTTCTTAAAGCATTTAGATTCTAAGTGGCCATCTCGATTACAAAAGTTACAATGTCTATCAGTCTTCTTCCATTTGTTTTTATTGGTCTTATCATTTTGCTGAAATGATCTTTCATTTTGAGACTGAGTTTGCTTAGGACCCTTGTTTGGTTTAGGACCATTCTTTTTAGGATATGACTTCTTAGGATTCTTTAAATTTGGTTGCTGCTGGGCGGCTAACGCTTTCTTGGAAGAGTTTCCAAGATTAAGAAGACCAAGGTGTAAGAGTTTTTCTTGTTCTCTTATTAAAGAATCACAAAAAGAGTCAAAGGAAGGGGCCTTGTAGTCTTTTCCTTGACAAATGAAAGCTTCCCTTGTAGAATGGAAGGTGGAAACAAATACAGAGTAGGCTGGTCCCAACTTAGTAAGGATGGAATAAATAAGGTTACTATCTTCTTTCTTAACCTTAACACCTTCCAAGAGATATCTAAGGGTCTTGAATTTGGACAAGAAATCTTCAATGCAAGAAAAATTATTAGGATCCAATGTAAGCAACTCATTTTCAAGTTGATGGGCTCTAATTTCATTTTTAATCCCAAAAACTTTAGTGATTTGTTCCAATGCTTCATGAGGAGTATCAAGTTCTGCAATATGGAATCTAAGATCAGGAGAAATAGACATCCCTATCAAACCACGTGCTTGATCTTGTCTATTTTCCCATTTTGCAACCTTGTCTTCATCTTTTGGTTTCTTCTCTTGGCCCGTGGCTATTCTGTAGAGACCTTTACTTCTAAGTAAATCTTCCATGTAGGATACCCATTGGAAGTAGTTAGTGCTGTCAAGAATGACTTTGCATGGACTTTCCATTTTTTTTTTTTTTAAAACTGAGGCTGAAGATGCTGAAAGTAAGTGTTCCAATGGATAGATCTCGAAAAATTAGGCTGTTTTAAAAAAAACGGCTCTGAAAAAGGCTTCCGGATGAAGAAGTTATGGCTTTTTTGAAAAAAAATTGTTGAAGTTGCCGGCAAAGTGCGCGAATGTGCGAGAATGAAAAAAAACGCCCCCACAAAATG
>APFE031397731.1:53513-72989 GCA_000404065.3 Pinus taeda | reverse complement strand
TATTTATTACTATTCATTATTATTATTATCTTTTTAATATTATTAATTATTATTTTTGTATTATTTTTATTAGTTCTTATTATTTATTATTTATTATTAAGGGAGGGATGTTACATTGATCAAATAGAGATCGACTGTTTGTAAATGTTGTTATGCATGATTAATACAAGAATGTGTTGCTGTTTAACTTCTTAGTTCTGTAGTAGCTCAACGGCGTTTCACCGGTGGTTGAGGGCCCAACCCTACTGGATCGATCCACTGTTTGTATCTCTATCTTTTCATTATTTTTGTGAGATAGTTCATATTTTCTTTTATTACAGTTTGCAATTTAATGGTTTGTTGTTTAATTGCTTTGATATCAGTGTATTATATTAACGAATTGCGTTGTTGTTCTTTTATTATTTAACAAGAATCTCAACACTGTATAATTTATCTTGTTAATGCCTTAATAGAGCTTCGTTGTTTTATTCTCATTTATGGTTTCATTCCACTTGTTGTTCTGTTTGATTGATATTCATTACAGATTGTTGTTCAATAGGATTGGTTATTCAATTCCATTAATTAGAGCTTGTTGTTCATATTTATTAAATAGGATTTGTTGTTTAATTCCTTTAATTACAGTTTGTTGTCCATTTACTTTGCTATTCATTTTTGTTGATTGATTGCAAAGAGTTTTCTTTTAAAGAGTTTTCCTAGTTCACTTTCAATAGCAGCTTTAATTCAATTTATATTTCCTTTTAACTGCTTTAAAGCAGAACTGTCAATTGTAGATAACGTTGGTTATTGCTTCCTCATTCCCAGATTGATTGTCTTGTTCCAGTTTGATTTCAATTGCATCAATATCTAGAGGAATGAGTTATTACTACTGTATCCTCGATTGATGGTTGTTTGAGTGAATGATTTAGTTGCAGAGAATTTAAGTTTCTTGCCATTCCAATTAGGTTTTGTTTCCAACATTCATTTATCTTTTCATTTTTAAGCACTATACTGCAAAACATTACTCTTGAGTAAATAGCCGCCTTAGACTGAGTACACTCTTGAAATAGAAAATCGTCCCTGGGTTGACAATTAATGTGAAGATAATTAGGAGTTAAAAAGACACCTTTTATCACTCAACATGTTGGCGCCGTTGTCGGGGAGAGTGTATCCATTTTTAAAGAGTAGTGTGCATCTGATGAGTGCCTCTTAGGAGAGAATTGGGTATTAAAAACGGAAGGTAAGAACCTGCGTACGGAGCATGTAGAAGCCCTGCTCCCCCACCCGCTTTCCAATATAATTGTTAAAGAACTTAGGGTAGAAATAAATGTTTGAATTTTTGTGTGAATAACTAAAAAAAAAAAGAAATTTTGAAAAACAAATCTCATGATTTCACTTAAGTGGTGATGTAAGCACCATCCATTTCACTAACCAATTGACAAGAACATTTGAAGAAGGAGCCTTGAAGAAGCACATGAAGAACATCTTCTATTATGGTAAGAAATGGCTCACATTTCTACTTTTGAATTCCCTATCAAAGATGTAGGAGGAGTGACACAAATGCACATAATTCCCCCATCTTCTCTACCAAATTTTCATGGTTTGACAAATGAAGATCCAGATACATTCTTATTTGAGTTCGAAATACTTTATAGAGGATATGATTATTGTACTATTGATCAAAGTTTTAAAGTGTTTCCTCTTACTCTAAAAGGAGTAGCTCTCTGATGGTTCATGAACCTAGGTGGGAACTGCATCCAAACATGGGAGGACATGAAGAACATATTCTTGAATAAGTACCAAGACTATTGCAAGGCCAATGAAGATATTTTCGATATGATACAAGAGGAAGATGAAAGTTTGGAGGACTAGATAGAGCGATTTCAATATAACCTTCAAAAATCAAAACATAAGCATTTGGAAAAAGAGATCTTAAAAACACTCCTACTCAAAGGAATCAAAGATGAATTTTTAGAACTCTTAAATTTGATAGGAAAAGGTGATGTTTCTTAGTTATCATATGATGATGTTTGTGAATTGTGCATAAGGTATTCAAGAGGAATCTCCAAGGCTGGTAAGAATTCTAGAGACGTTTGTTCTTTCTTTTCTAAATCTGCTACAAGAACAAGAGACATAAGAGCTGAAATTAATGTTTTATTTGAAAATTTTAAAGTTGATTTTATTAGCTCTCTAAGTTCAAAATTGGATATTTTGTAGGTTCTGAAAAATCAATAATTTGATGAAGTGTTTTTCCCTCATGACCGAAAGGAGCATCCCATAGATAGTTGTTCTTCCTTGTCTAGGATGGAAGTAGCATATCAAAGAGATGAGGAAGCTGCAACAAGGTCAAAACCATGGAAATAATGGCCTACAAGTATGGTTCAAAACACTTCTCCTCCATTCCCTTACTTTCATAATCCATTATGGAATACTAATGTGTTAGGGCAGCCATGTCAATCTCAATATAACCACTACCAATCTTGTCTACAAGTTTGGCATGGTTCACCTTATGATTGCATGACTACTCTCCCTCATCTTGTAACACAAACACATTCTCCATATTCTTCACTAGCTCTTCCACAACATCTTGCTTTCCCATCAAAGCCATCCACACAACCCAATAAACCACATCATCAAAATGCTCCATTTCGTAAACAATTTCCTGCTGAACTAATTCCACACCCTCACCACAATAAACCAGTACAACATGCTTACAGTATTAAACTGCAAAATTTACCCACCCTTCCCACCTATTTTATCTCACATGCGCCATTAGAGAAAACTTACAATGAGATTCAGAATGTTTCAAATTCAAAAATTGTAGAAGTTATGGAAGAAAATGAGGTTTCTTTTAGTTTGCATCAACAAGCCATTTTAAAAGCTCAAGAACTTCATGGTATGATGGCTATGGGAAATCAAGAAAGTAAATGATATTTTGAAGATTTATTCACTCTATCATTTGTTTGCAGCATCACTCCGTACTTCAACAATTTTTCACACCATCTTTTCAGGGGAAGTTGGCTTCTCATACCCTAATATTCATTAATATGCATTTTTCAAATTTGGGTATGTGAATACATGAAGCCCTATTTCGAAAATGGTTCCATTGGAAGTACTCCTATACGTAATCATATTCTTTTTTTTTTTAATCAAAGTAGGTTAGTGTAGAAAATAAAATAAATAAGGACATAAATAAATACATTTTGTTTTTATGTAAAACTAGTTGTTTTTTGTTGCAACACATTGTGGAAATCAATATCGGTGATAATTTTTTTAACTCATTTGTGTATATAGATGATTTATAATGGAAATAATAGTTCTACAAACACTCATATTCACTTTTATCACCAATTTGAAAAAATGCTTGAATATCATATTTTTTTGGCTTGTGGACTTGATGAAATTTCTGAAAACACAGATGGAACAATCAGTTTTTGAAGGCCTAAATTACAATATTTTTTAAACCTATTTCTATCCTAAGTAGCCCTCGATTTCTACTTTTCAATCCAATTTGAATCACTCAATTTGGATTTGAAACGAAAAAGTTAGAACCAAAGCATTGACATGGTGTCTAGCGGGAAACTCAGGAACAGAGCTGGGACAGTCAGTTTTTGGAGGCCTAAATGACTATATTTAAAAAAAAAATATTATGGTAGATTCCCCTATGAATCTATTTTACAAGGAAATTGGAATCACTCATTTTCGATATTGTATGAGGAAGTTATGATCAAAATACTGACTGTCTATCGTAAATCAGCACTCTTAAAACTCTGTCTTTTCGGCTGTTCCTTAAAGTATTTGACTTATCAATTCTTCTTGTCTTCAAAACATGTTTCTATTGGAGATAAATGAATTAATATACTTTCATTTTCAATTTTAATCATTCGAATCTGACATCAAACGAAGAATCTACACTTAAAACATTCACTGTTGTTCTAAATGAAGTAATCGAAAATGATTGTTATGCAAGTTTTTCTAACTAAAATTGACATATCATATCATTGAAATTTTAAAACCTGTTTATATTAGAGATATACCTTTGAATTAGCTCTCATCTGACTTTGGAATCACTCGATTTGGACGAAAAACAAAGAAGTTGTGATTAAAACACTGCTGGTTAGTATGGTCAACCACTACTCTCCTGCAGGTGACAAATAAATTTTAGTTTGTTATTTTCTTAATGGATTTGTTATATAGAGTAACTACTTGTTGTTTTTTTGCATAATTCTTGGATTAGGGGATCCTGATCACCTCTCTTTCTCCATGATTTAATGTTTTATTGCAAGTAGACACTCGTTTTTTTGCAGGTCCTAGGAGAATAAAGAAGGTCAATTTATAAACGAGCGGTTCTTGAAAGAAATTTTAATAAAACAAGGGAATTTCATCTAATTCATTACCTAATGGATTCATAATAGAATAAATGAAAATTTGATTTCCATTTGAAGATTCATGTCTTTTCACTGCTGCTAAAACATTTTTCAAAGAGATCATTTTTTTTTACATAACATCATAGCTGTTGTAACTTAATTTATTTACTTACATACTATTTTTAAATAAAATGTTGTTTCTTTTCTGATTTCTATTATATTTTGTATTTCAAGTGTTGCTTCCTTCAAATTGTGACCCATCATCGGCAGCAATGCAGTGAACAACTAATTTGTTTTTGCGTGCTTGCATTTTATGATTGTGCATTCTGTTGTTCCTTTTCAAAAAGAACAGCACTTCCGCATTCTGCACTTTCCCGTCTTTTGTTGTTCCTTTCCAAAAGGAACAACACTTCCGCATTCTGCACTTTCCCGTTTTTTGTTGTTCCTTTCCAAAAGGAACAGCACTTCTGCACTTTCACGTTTTGTTGTTCCTTTCCGAAAGGAACAACACTTCTGCACTTTCAATTTTTGTTGTTCCTTTCCGAAAGGAACAACAATTCTGCACTTTCACATTTTTGTTGTTCCTTTCCGAAAGGAACAGCACTTATGCACTTTCACATTTTTGTTGTTCTTTTCCAAAGGAACAACACTTTCACATTTTTGTTGTTTCTTTTTAAATGAACAACATTCTCACATTTTTTGTTGTTCCTCTTAGGAAACAACACTTTTTCACATGCATTTTTCCGTTGGTTCCTATAGGGAACAACATTTTTTTGTGTGTATTTTTTATTTTTCGTGTGCATTTTCTTTGTTGTTCTCTACAAGCAATGTTTTAAAACTCCAACTCTGACTTGGTATCGACTCGACTGGCTCGATTTCAATGACTCGGTCGCTGTAAAAAATACATTAAATATTTATTTTTTATAAAAACACATAATTTTAAAGATTTTCATTCATGTTTCCAAACACACAGCATTAGAAAATAGATGGAAGACAACATATGATCAAAGTAGGCTCATGAATATATCCATTATATCAAAATGGCACCTAGTGCACTATCCAATACATACATGATGATGATATAGAGATCAAAACAAAAACACATAACCAAGGAGGCTATAAATGGCCTCTACAACAAAAGTCTATAACCGGTACTACTCGCTACTGCTAGAGTTGCCAACGTCATCTCGCTCAGTGTTACTTGGGAGTGGGAGTGAAAATGGGGAGCGAGAGCAAAAACGGGAGCGGGAGCGACATTTTCAGAAGCTCCTGGTTTGGGAGCGAATCCCAGAGAAGTTCGACAACCAATGTCACTAACATCAAGGTACATAGAGGGATTGGTGCTCTTGATTAAATATGAGTTCCATACCTTAATACATGACAAAATTCAATGGAAACATTGCAATCCTCCAATCCTGAAATCCTGAAAAACTGATAAGTCTGCTGGATTTTGAATGAAATCTAAAATTCTACTTTCTCCATCTGAAATCCAATGAAGCTGGAACCACTCTCAAACATCTTGAGTCATTTCATGGTAATGTTAAAAATTTAAGTAAAATGATGAAAATGAAGATTAAGGAGAATGTCACTTTTACTTTAAGAATTTAACATTACCATGAAATTTGAATAGCATATCAATACTAGGAGAGGGGAATGGACCCCAAATAGCATTTAACTAATTTAGAAGACACCTTGGAGTCCAAACCAATTAGCAAACACTTCAAAATTTCATTAAAAAAATGACAAATCATTGTTTTGATGGGGTTACAGGCCGCAGGTTATGACTCGACCGAGTTAATACGGAAACTGCCGAGTTGGTCGAGTCAGCCATGACTCGGCCTCCCGAACCGTTTCCTCCACTCAATCACAATTTTGGGCATTGAAATGGATCAACTCAGCCATTTCCGTCCCGAATCGGACGAATTTTAAAACTATGCCTATAAGGAACAACACCTTTTTGAGTGTTTTTGTTGTCCCTTCAAAGGAGCAACACTTTGGGAGTATTTTCAAGAGCAACCCTTCCTTCTTCTTGTGGATATATTCCTAGTTCATCTCAACCACATTTTACTGATTTCCTTTCATGGCATGAAGTACACTACTTTTATGAGGATAAGAATTATGGATTCTATTGAAGCGAGTTAATATCATTCACGTTATGATCTTTAACAGGACAGCTCCTTAATGATAGATTATTTTCAAAAGGGACACAATTATTTATATACTACTTTACTGCATTGTTTTCTATTGAACATGATGTTGATTGATCATCTTAATACCATGTTGGTTCCACCCTTTCTGGTTATAATCTTCTCTGTCTGTAATAAATGAGATCATGGGTATATTTCCATTAACATGTTCAACTTCTTCCACCATCCCTACTCTTAAGGAGTATTGAGCCTCCCTCTTTTTATCATAAAAATGTGTAATAACAAGAAAATTTTGTTTGCAGATGGAGGATAGGGGGTCTCATTACGAGCCAGCCTACCATGTTCGTAAGGTTGTAACAAAGTGACATTTCCATTATGGCCACCACACCAGGGTTATGATCCACTAGATAGCCAAATTATCCTTGGAACAGGAGGTCTCATCACGAGTCATCCTGATCACTTTTGCTACATCCCAGTGAATGGCAGTGTGGTTATCTGGTTACCATGCCAGCACACTGATCTCTTCTACAGAATAGCACTGGAACTCTCTATTTATAAATTGAGGATCCTGGCTCATATGGGATGAAAAGCAACCCTGCCGAGGCTATGGGCATCTGCTGGCAGCAGAGGCTCCGCTTATGATATTGAAGTTATATATTATCGTCAATTATTACTATAATACCATTTTCTTATTTTTTCTTTTTATCAGAGAATTTATTTCCTTAATTTTTTTTCCCTATTTTGAACCTTTATGCATGAAAAATTGTTTTCAGATCAATTGCATCATTTTCAGCTAGAATACCGTCAACAAAGCATCTTTTTGGCATATTGTTGTCCTTTTTCTTTTTCTCATAACTTTTCATCAATTCAAAGCATCCTATATTTTATTCATAACTATTTTTACACACTCTGCTCTCATTATAACCATAACTCTTGTTTTCCTATCATTGCTATGTGTACTTTGCTTCATTTACAGCTATATTGTTAACTCCCTTGCCTTGCCGTCAGCACAACACCTTTCATATGCTTTATGGTCATGAAATTTATTTTCCAATTGGAAGGGGGAATGTATGTATTATGGGATAGAATGCGATATGATTACTACACTCTACCATAACTTGTTGATTTGACAAAATATTAGTATTGCATGTATACAAAAGTTTTTCTAATTGAAATTTTTGCATGCATCTTCATCTGTTGCTATTCAAAACTAACACCATGGATTCAAGAACATTGTATACAAAATAGTGATTTTTTTACAGGAGAACAAGTATGGGGGGGAAACTCTATTCACGGCATGACCACACTATTGCAACTAATAAAAGAGGCTCGAGCAATCGCAAACGTGAACATTTGTTCAGACATGGTGTGCTTGCCTGGATTCCACCTTTTGCATCACTTTCAGCACCAACTCTGCCTACATCAGCTTCAACAAATGTCAGTCCATATATGTCATTCCACATTTTTCTTTTGGAGGTAAAACTTGAGGTAAAATAGCATAATTTTCTGATTTATTACGAATTTAGGAGAATTTCATGAAAATCCATTTTGAGCATTATTTATCATCCTTCATTCTACATCTTAACCACTTCCCAATTTTTCAGCAGCATATCATCTTTCAGTTTGGGGGAGTGTTTCTTTCATTCATTTTTTTCTTATGACCATGTCATTAATATTATTTATCATCCATTGTTATTCTTCTTCATTCTCAACCCCTCCCTTATTCCATGTTGTTTTACATCAAGCATAGAATTCAATAGATGGTAGCAATCACCTCAATTTGTTTTCTAGCATTGCATGAGGGCATGCTAATTCTTCAGAAAGGGAGAGGAATTGCTATGCATGATAGATGTTTTCTACTTTATTTCTCATTTAAGGCATACAATTTCAGTGCAGAAATTGATTTCCATAATATTTTTAAAACCATGACGTATCATTAAAATATACAAACCCAAACAATTTCAAGTTAAATTGGTTCATAAAATTTCGGAAATCATGCACTATCACCTACATCCATTTTGTTTATATCTCATGATCATTGCATCAAAACGATCTGAATTTTGGATCATAGAAGTATTAATATAGTAGAAAGCTATTCAGCAAAATCTGGTTTGTAGTTTTTGATAAAATGGTTAGTGAAGTTTGTTGTTACTTATATCATATTTTGCTGCAACTTCATATACACATAACTTGAACGTCAATGTAAAAATCGTTATGCCTTCATCAAGATTGCTAAAATTGAATATTCATTAATTGAGGAAAAATTCATTTGTTCTATCCATTTCATGAGCTGGGATGAACAAATTTTTTATTGCTTGGTTAACACATGGGTTTTGTCTTTGGGTTGCATGAGGACATGCAATATATTCAGTTTTTTTGTTACATGAGGACATGCAATATATTCAGTGTGGGGGTAGGTTGGGCCATGAATACGACCACTTTTTAACACTTATTTCATCCATTTTTACTCTTCTTTATCATGTCATTTATCTTGATTTATCATATAATTCTTTCTTATAATGATTTATGCTCTTATGGAAAAATATTATTTATTCTTCTTTATTTTTAATAAATTGATGATTATGCATGATTTTATCAATGATGGTTTATTAATAAATTGGTTGTAACATTATTCACCATTTTTAGCCTCCAAGATAATTTCAAGATTGAAGATTTGATCATTAAATATTCCAACTCAAAAATTCGTTGGAATAAGAAGTGACAGTTTTGCAGTTGAGATTCTGGGCAAATGAAGAAGAATATAGAAAATCTTAAACATGGGTTTTGTCCAAAACGGACCAAATTAATTTCAATTATAACAGTTTGCCAAAATTAGACTTGAAATGAGAGAAACATAGGGTTCTTTGAGCACGATTTTCTTGAATTTGTTGTGTGGTCGTTTTCCAAATCTCAGCTGCAAAGCCAAATTCGCCTTGCTCTTGTTGAAAGATGGATGGAAATATATTTTCTTGTTGATCAATTGGTTAGAAGCAATCCAATTTTGTAATAATGATCATATTGTAATCATCACATTTGTAATTGCTCTCTGCTCTCTGTGTATTTAAATCAAAACAGAGATCAAAGAAGGGGAATGACGGATTCAGAATGGAAGATGGATGAGAGATGGAGAGATTTCTTGTTGTAATTATACAATTCCTCATCGACTCTAATTGATCAAACAGAGATCGACTGTTTGTAAACGTTGTTATGCATGATTAATACAAGAACGTGTTGTCGTTTAACTTATTAGTTCTGCAGTAGCTCAGCGGTGTTTCACCGGTGGTTGAGGGCCCGACCCTGGTGGATCGATCCGCTGTTTGTATCTCTATCTTTTCATTATTGTTGTGAGATAGTTCATATTTGCTTTTATTACAGTTTGCAAGTTAATCTGTTTGTTGTTTAATTGCTTTGATATCAGTGTGTTATATTAACGAATCGTGTTGCTGTTCTTTTATTATTTAAAACAAGAATCTCAACACTATATAATTTATCTTGTTAATGCCTTAATAGAGCTTCGTTGTTCTATTTCAATTATGGTTTCATTCCACTTGCTATTCCATTTGATTGATATTCATTACAGATTGTTATTCAATAGGATTGGTTATTCAATTCCATTAATTAGAGCTTGTTGTTCAGATTTATTGAATATGATTTGTTGTTTAATTCCTTTAATTACAGTTTGTTGTCCATTTACTTTGTTGTTCATTTATGTTGATTAATTGCAAAGAGTTTGCTTTTAAATAGTTTTCCTAGTTTATTTTCAAAAGCAGCTTTAGTTCAATTTCTATTTCCTTTTAATTGCTTTAAAGTAGGACTATCAACTGTAGAGAACGTTGGTTATTGCTTCCTCATTCCCAGATTGATTGTCTTTTTCCAGTTTGATTTCAATTGCATCAATCTCTAGAGGAATGAGTTATTACTACTGTATCCTCGATTGATGGTTGTTTCAGTGAATGATTTAGTTGCAGAGCATTTTAGTTTCTTGCCATTCCAATTAGGTTTTGTTTCCAGCATTCATTTATCTTTGCATTTTTAAGCACTATACTGCAAAACATTACTCTTGAGTAAATAGCCGCCTCAGACTGAGTACACTCTTGAAATAAAAAATCGTCCCTGGGTTGAGAATTAATGTGAAGATAATTAGGAGTTAAAAAGACGCCTTTTATCGCTCAACAGGGAGATCCCCTAAATGTTGTTGGGTCCAACACCATCAACAAACCCCCACCACTATCTCTTTTAGTTTTCAAGTTTCCTTTGTTGTAGCAGAGTTTACTATATTTGACAATTTTCTAAGTCCTAAACTTCTGGAGCTGTTTTGAGACCTGTTGATGGTGTTGGAGCCGCCAACATTCAAGGGATCACCTCGGTATGAAGTCCCAACTAGACCTCACACTGTTTGGTGTGGGAGTACCATCCGTTATGATGGCTCAGTTGCCATTGACTTAAGGATTTGCCTCAACTCTTGCTTGTCAGCACAGGATAGTGATCTACTTTGTCTTTGGGAAGTGAGGTTCATGTGCTGGTGAGTGTAAGTGTACTTTTGTAAATGGTTCTTTCACTATGAGGGGAAGAGAGTGAAGGTGAGTTCTAGGTTGAAAGGGATTAGTCCTAACTCGGCTAGGAACACACAACACAAAAGGACATATATAGCTACCGGCAAAGCAGTCCATTCGAATACAGTAGTCACAACATATAAGGTAAGATAACACGTACAACATTCATGGATTAGTTCGATATGAGTGCGATGGTTGTTACAACCAGGTTCATGTGAAAGGTTTGCATGATGTCCAGTAGAGCAATCGACACAGTCGGGACAACATTAACATCATATACAACACATTTCCATTAATAGATTACGAATTACAAGAAAATGAATCAATTTAGATGTAGAACACATGGTTAAAGAAACATGCATTGCAAGTGTTAATGATCGGTCTTACAACAAATACAATACATGTGTGAAAATGTGTTGGCCTGTTAACAAGCTTCTGAATTAAGCGAAAGTTCTATGACACATTGTTAGACCATACATCACTAACCTTGTCAGCAGGGTGTTGGAGCCACTACTTACTCCTCAAAGAAAATATTACAAACTCTCTTGGTTATATGGGAGGAGCTGAGGTGAAAATTCCTTTCATGTATAAATGAGGGGTTATTTATAGCCAAGGGTGAAACTGACCCTTGTGGCTATTCGACTACCCTCATGACTGTTCGACTTCCATGACTTTCTGACTTACATGACTCTATGTTCAACAATTGGGTCTCTTGGACTTCCACATTACATCACATTGATTGACAACAAGCCCATAGTGGAGATGTGGACAACATGACTCATGACTTGACTCAACATGACTTGACATGACAATGATGGTACATTCGTGCTACTTTTGGGGTGCATGTCAAGTTGCAGTGCTGCTGAGTGATGGATGTCTTCATGGTGTATCATAGATTCACATCTGCATGTTGAAGTGTGTAGAGTCTTCGATGGTCCTTGTTTCAATCGATGAAGCTTTAGCATTTTGTTCCTTGCTTTCATGTTGGAAGGCTAGACAGGCTTACTTGTTTGTGAAGGTGCATGTTCATCGTGTTCATTCACTTCACATGATTCGTTTATTCGTTCATTTGGGAACATGTCCATCTGCATGTGCTCCCTTCATTCATCCCGTTCATCGTCTTGACATGTTTGGTTGTGTATCTATACCTGCAGTCACTCATGACGAGAAGACATCAAATCGAAAACCTCCTAGTCTACCATGACACATAATCATTTGAATGTGGGTGACCAGGAGAGGCAACAAAGTTGTGATGTGGGATTATGGCTCCGAGAAACTACTAATGAAAACTATGCAAGAGTCACTGAGGGATGGAGACAAACAATCTGAGTCGACAATGACTGCCTGCAAGGTCTAGCTCGACTAAGAGGCAAAATTGTGCAAATTTTGGGAGGGACGATCCAGGCTGCAGGAGGACAGGGAAAGAATTATTTGTGCATTTTCTGAAATGAACAGTTAGCAGGGGATGGACAATCAAATTTGTGCAATTTTCTAGAGGAACGAGTCATGCTGCATGAAGGGTCAGCAGGTAGGGATTGCACAATTTTTCTGGGGAACTCCCCAAGAGATAGGTAGCCAAAACTACGCAATTCCCAGAGGTAACGGGCAATTGGCTGCTGGGGTCACTAGCAGCCAAAACTGCTCAATTCCTAGATGGAACTACCAGCTGGCTACTGGGGTCACTGGCAACCAGAACTACACAATTCCCATAGGGAACTTCCAGTTGACTACTAGGGTCACTGGCAACCAGAAATGCGCAATTCCCAGAGGGAACTTTCAGTTGGCTGATGGGGTCACTGGCAGTTAGAACTGCACAATTCCTAGAGGGAACTTCTAGCTGGTTTCTAGGGTCACTGGAAGCTATAACTATGCAATTCCCAGAGGAAACTTCCAATTGGCTCCTGGGATCATTGGCAGCCAGAACTGCGCAATTCCTAGAGGAAAATTCCAGTTGGATGCTCAGTCACTGGGAGCAGAAACTGTGCAATTCCTGGAGGGAACATGCAGTCTGCTGCTGGGAGCTGTTGGCTGGGAAAACTGCACTAAGACCAGGAGGCCAACCTGTTAATCATCTTTGCATAATTTTCGAGCTGAGATGACTAATGAGCAGGAGGAGGCCTACTCATGAGCACTGCACAATTTCTGAGATGAACAGTCAGTCAACTGTCTGGGTGGCCAACATGAGTATTGTTTGAGTTTCTTGCAAGTAGCATAGCTTGAAAGAACTAGCTTGGTGCTTCTGCATTGTTCTGGTTGACAGTTGATCAACTCAAAAGAAGGGTGATGGTCTGGCTATCTGTGAGGATTCTGGTCATTAGAACTTCAACAAAAATGACTAAGTGTGTGAATATTCAAAAGATTCATAGGTGATCATACAAACACACAATCGCATGACTTGACGACAAAACAACCAAACCATCCAAACACACATGTTCAACATGACTGACCGATGGTGCAAGCGACAAGTGCGACACTCATGATTGATCGTTCATGATTGAGATGACGCTTGCGTGATAGTGAATGTGACTCTGTGTGTGAGTATGGCAGATGCTTTCATGGTGAACACAAAAAACACATACGAAGAAGAGACTTTGAGCATAACCAAAACACAGTCGCAAGCATGACTTAGACATCAACATGCAGAGACTTGAGTTCAATAAACAAGCAAGGAAAATGTAAAGACTCACATGAGCTCACGAAGTGAACCCGGGTGTGTGCAGTCATAAAGTGAAACTCTTCAAGGGATGCTTCGAAATTGGTCCATGCCAAAATTTTGGAGGGTGGTTGTAGCCGCTACAACACTTGGCGACACAATAGTAGAACACCAGCTTCTATGTTTCATTTCATTGCTATCACAAGGCCTTGGTCCTTCAGGGAGTATTGAATCATTGTGTAGGTAACCTCATTTTCCCCACTTACCCCATGGACATACATGGTTCACCCTTTTCCAACTCAGTCAAACACAAAAATTTCAGCTTAGATATTAGTGTTTCGAGTCCGAGAAGGGTAGTTTAGCTCACAAGTTGAAGATTTTTAGAGTATAAGTTTTTAGTTATAGTGTTTCCCCGCTGCCAACAGGCCTGCACAGTACCCTAGATGAGTCATGCAGGAACACCCACAATGCTCCACTACCAATGAGCCTGGTCAGCACCCCGGTGGAGTTGCATGCTTCACCTCTCTACGCAGGAAGCCTCTCTTCTTTTTCCTTTGTATTTTTTAAGAGAATTGTGCATAGGAACTTATTTATTTTGGGGTGGAAGAGGGATCCCAAATTATTGAGAGCAGCAGAGGTTCTTCCTTCAAAGAAGCATTTAAGACCTCTGACATAGTTTTGTTCATTTAGATTTTCCCCCTTCTTTGTTTCTACTATTTGGATTAGCTTCAACACACGGAGAAAAAGGCTCAGTACAGGCATGGGGCTTCTCAGTGTGGACATAGGTTCACGGTTGGACCAAAGATTCCCTTATAAACGGTTTTTATTTTCTGTCAGGACTTCATCGGCTAAAGGTTGTACCAAGCATAGGGAAAATGGACACAAGACTGACCAAGTGTTGTAGTGTCACAAGTCTCTTCAAATTTCAGCCACATACTCTATTCAAAAGCTAGAACGTAGTGGTTGGCAACACTTATTTCTGGAAACAAAAATAGTAATATATCAAACAAACAAAATCAATGTGAACAAAAAATACTAAGCAAAAATGAAAGTGAAGATAATAAGAAAAACAAACCAAATGAAACAACAAGCAACAAGCAGACTATGTACATGGCACGAGCACGGCCCGACCTACTAAAACTAATGTTAGAGGACTTGGTCATTGACAAGAATATTATTGATCCTCCCGTCAAGTGATTGCACATGATATGTGTGTGAGCCAAGTTTCTTGTGGACTAGTTTTAGTCCACTGGGCTCCACTACTGGAACCTAGTGGCATTCCAGAAGACCTTCAAGTGAAGACAACACCATTGTTTCAGGCATTGTGTGCAACATGGGATCGAATGATGACACATGGTAATTTTTTTACTCTGGGAAGGGTTCAATTTTTTGAAGTCAATGCGCAAGCGGATCTTCCCAGATTTCTTATGTGCAAGATTTAAATCAGAAAACCAAGTATGATGACGAACTTTGCATGTAATCCAAACACTTAAAATGTTAGTCAATCTATTCGGTGAAAGGAGCACAAACAACATGTATGTGTTACCTATTCTTTGTTGTAATGGCTTGTCTTCTCCATTACCTAGAATCTCATGTTGGATTGTTCACATGTAGTGGGTATTCAGGTCATCATCTACTCGTGGAGGCCCATCCTGGTACTATTCGATCAAGCGGTTAACAATTGGTCATTGTTGCAATGTGTAACTTGCACTAATATTAGCCATATTCATATTATGGTGGATTCCCAAGTTGCTATGTTCGTTCATAGTGTTGGTCCTTCATGTGTTCAGCATGAGTGCTTCAGCATCATTGTTTGTGACTTTGGACTTCAAAAAACTTGAAATCATGCACTGTCCATTATTTTGGATGACTAAGATAAACTCAGTTCTTGAGCCATCATGTGTTCTTGATTTGTCCACACTCATGGTCCACAAATTGTCTGTACATGGACCATTTGACGTGATGGTACTACTGCTACTACTATTTTTGCTACTACTACTACTAATAAAAAAAAAAAAAAAAAAAATTATACAATTTTCATTATCATGATTTGGGCAAGGAAGGAATCCCAACTACTTGCCTGATGTTGTTGAAGTAGGCCATGTAGGATAACACTCCAATGTCTTTTCGAGGAGGCAGTTGCCAAACATGAGTTCTGCGAAGGCCCATGGTTCATTCTCGCCATCAAGGGACATTTTGTTTCATATACCTCTCAAATAACACCCGGATTTGGTTGCATATGCCCTTCTACGGAAGCCACATGTGAGACCAGTCTATAGCAAAGGATCCATCTAGCTTGTTGGACCAGTCTCTGCTAAGCAGCAGACCATATGCTTCCGGTATGTCCACAACAACTATGTTGATGCACTGGTGGACTCGACTGTCATGGGATAGTCAGCTAATCACATCTTGTAGTTCACTGATGGCTAGTACTGATGTTCTATCAAGTTGGATGATTCTCGCGAATGTTTTGCTCCATCGTGCATTGATCTTCTTAGCAATGGATAGTGGCATGACATTGGATGTCGCACCATAATCAACCAAGCAGTTGTGGACATTGTATTTGAAAAGTTCAAATGAATGCAACAATCGGGGGCAACCTGAGTTTGCTTCTTCCATCCAGAGTGTATTGAACACAATGGATAATGATCCGGGAGGTGCACATGATCCCTTGTTGGTAGAGGTCGCGTTGTCTATTTCTATTTGTCCCAATGCATGCAATAGGATATCTCGCAGACTCTGTACTTTGGCTAACTCGAACTAATGTTCACTCAAGTGTTCTTCATGTCATCGACTATGTTGTTGTCAAGTGGTAGACTCACCGAGGTGTCCGGGGTGGAATGGACGCTCGTGCTATCTAGCAGATTTTTCTGCAACTTGCTGCTCACGGATGTGTTCTTATCTACCGTTGTCCTCCTAAACTTGATTTGTGTTTGTTGCTTTGAGGAAGCTGGTGGATCAGCCTTCTTTATCAGTAGTCTCACTTTCTTATACATCTGCTCAAGTGTACGGGGAGCCCCTTTACTCCTAAGATTGTAACGATTATTTTTCTTTTGGGGCTTCTTCTTGGTGTTCATCTTCAAGACTAATTGAGAGAACTGATATGCATTCACCACATGCCAAAACTTGGTGCTTCATCAGGTGCAACCTCTTCGTCATCATTAGTGTCTTCCTATTGCTCCTATATGTCTCCATCTACATCGAGTGTATGAGTACAGATAGAGGTAACAAATTGCTTCCAATATGAACAAGAGTTCTCGGGATGAAATTCTTTATGGAAGGAACAATACTTAGGATCAGCACATTTATCGAATTGGAACATAAGCTTCTGCACAAATTTGGAATCGAACCGACTATTGTTTGATGAGCCAGTTGATGAACTACTTGTCTATCTCTGTCTGGTTGGATGACTGCTTGCGAATGTGTCTGTCTTCCTTTGCTTGAGTTTGGACATTTCAGTGGTCAAGTTCTTGACAAGGCGAATGAGGGTCTCAATATTAGTTGTTTCCCTGTCTTTGCCCTTGCTTGTCATTGCTTGGGGCTTTCTGCTCGCATCCTTAGAGTCTTTCGTTGATTCTTCATCCTTGATGACTCCAAAGGCAAGCAATTCTTTCTCAACAACAATAGCCTCTTCGAAACTTTCTAATAGTGTTGGCTTCGCAGATCACTTGAAAAATTGTGCAATGGTGGTTGGCATTGCAGATGTGTAATATTTGAAAGTGATGGAGTCATGAGGTTTGGTGTCTGCTGCAAACTTGTTCAAGATATGCGTAAACCTTTGATTGAAATCTTTCACTTTCTCTTTTCCCTCCATATTGAGGCTTCCCAATTCTTTGAGTAGCATGATTGTGGTCTTGTTATCAGCAAAATTTTCAAGGAACATACGTTTGAAGGAACCCTAGTTTTGTATGGAGTTGGGTGGAAGGTTGTGATACGAAGCAGATGCCCGGTCGTCCAAGCTACATGGAAACAACCTACATGCTACGTTGTCATAATTTACCTCAAGGCTTTGTAGCTGTATGTAGAATTTATCTAAGTGGTCTTCTGCCTTCACCATGCTGTCAGGGTTAAACTTGATGCTCATTCTCTCTGCTCGCTTCAGCATCTTGTGCAGAACATCCAGGAGAGCCAATGGTCCCTGAGTCATCCATTCAAGATTTAGGTCAGCTATCTCTTCATCTTCTTTGTCCTCTTCGTCTTCTTCCTCTCTGTTTGAATCTGATGGTTCTGGATTTGAGTCTGTTGGTTCATCTCCGCCTCCACCTCCTCCGCTACCTTCCCCTCCACCTGCTACACTGGAGTTCAATCCCAAGACCACAAGAGTGCCTTGTTCGTCTTCAAAGAAGAATGGAGGTTCCTCTCCGTCTTCAATAGCTTCTTCCAAACCTTCAAGAGTAGCAAGGACTGCTTCTTCCACCGATGATAAAACCACTCCTATGGGAGTGGCCTTTGGCTTCTTACATGTGTGTGGAATATACTATACGCCTGGGATCAGTGCGTCTGCTTTCGCGAACTAGCGAGTGATGGGATGGATGGAGTGAAGGTGTTGATATGAGATTCCACGTTCAATTCTGGGACGTGAGGAGTAACCAACTGTAGAGCCGTGAGATAGGGGTTGTGAGTTATTTCCTTGATCAGATGTTTCATAAGTGAGTGAGAGGGGAATTCCATCCATGTACAACTGGTTTCCATCCTTCTAGTGTTGAAAATTTTGATGGTTTTGGACCTGCCAACATTCAGGGGATCACCCTATTATGAAGTCCCAACTAAACCTCACATTGTTTGGTGTGGGAGTCTCATCCGGTATGATGGCCCGGTTGCCATTGTATTAAGGATTTTTGTTGGGTCCCTATAATACTAGTGATTACCCCATTACTATTGTAGTTGTACCCCTTATTAATATTGTTCTGCCCCTATTGCCCCCATATTGTTATTACTGTGCCCCATAGAATCCCTCTATTGTTATTTTCGTGGCTTTATATTATTATGTAAGTCGGCTGGTTATATTGTGACTCCTTAGACTCCTATATATAGAAAGGAGGTTTTGTCATTTGTATCATCCAAGAATTTTTCATTTATGTAATTTAAAGGAGTTTTCACCCTAGAAGAGGCTGAATTCTAAGGCGTTGACCTATCTTTTCTATCTTTTCTTGAGCTGGTTCATAACATTTGGTATCAGAGCTTTGGATTCTAGGGTTTCGCTGCTCCAAACAGGTCATCGTGGCATTTTCGCAATAGCTATTTTTTTGCGATGTTTCAGAAGCTAAGAAAGAAACCCATTTGAGAAGACATCGTGCTGAATCTCGGGTCCAAATTTCAGAGCTTTGTGCGCTATATTTGCGGAGATATGATCTGAGGAAGTTGGTCTTTTTGCAGACTCCTGAATTACATTCCAAACAGGTGACCTGGGGAAAATCATCATAACTTTTTCTCTAAGCATTGGATTGAAATTTCGTAAGAAGGTGCAGAAAAAGGACAGACTGCAGTTTCTTGTATATATATTTTCAGAGCCAAAAGATGAAACAGGGACTCGTGGTACATCGTACAAGTTTGCCCTGCTGAACTAGTCCATAATCAGGTCATGCTGGGATATTTCGCATAACTCTTCCTTGGAGAATCCAATTTGGATCAGACTGGTGGCATTGGAAAGAGGACACAGAGGGCTTTTGTAGGTCACAATTTCATAACTAGATGATTTGAATGTACAGAGATACATCAGAGGCAATATCGAGCTCCTACAAAGTAAAAAAAGGTGTGTAGATTCTTTTAAATTTTTGCTT
>APFE031397731.1:5856-47570 GCA_000404065.3 Pinus taeda | reverse complement strand
TCTATTGTTATTTTTGTGGCTTTATATTATTATTGTTAGGTCAGCTGGGTTATATTGTGACTCCTTAGACTCCTATATATAGAAAGGAGGTTTTGTCATCTGTATCATCCAAGAATTGTTCATTTATGTAATGTAAAGGAGGCTGCCCCCTCGAAGAGGCTGAATTCTAAGGCATTGATCTATCTTTTCTATCTTTTCTTGAGTTGGTTCATAACAATTTTCCTCAAATCTTTCTTATCAGCAAAGGAGAGTGGTCTGCTTTGTATTTTGGAAGTGAGGTTCGCGTGCCTGGTGAGTGTAAGTGTACTTGTGCCAATGGTTCTTTCACTATGAGGGGAAGAGAGTGAAGGTGAATTCCAGGCTGAAAGGGATCAATCCCAACTCATCTAGGAACACACAACAGAAAAGGAGATACATAGCTTCCGGTGGAACAGCCCACTTGGATGTGGTAGTCACAACATACAAGGTAAGATAACACGTACAGCACTCACGGATCAGTCCAAGAAAAGTGTGACGGTTTTTAAAGCAAGGTTCATGTCAAAGGTCTGTCTAATGTCTGGCAGAGCATTTGACACGGACATGACAACATTAACAGCATATACAACACATTTCCATTAATATATTATGCATTACAAGAAATGAAATAGTTCATATGTAGAACACACGATTAAAGAAACATGCATTACAAGTGTTAAAGATCAGTTTTACAACAAATACAATACATGTGTGAAAACGTGCTGGCACAGGGTTCTGAATTAAGTGAAAGTTCCAAGACACATCGTTACACCATACATCACTAACCCTGTTAGCGGGGCAATGGAGCCACTACTTACTCCTCAAAGAAAATATTACAGACTCTCTTGGCTATATGGGAGGAGTTGAGGTGAAAAGTCCTTTCATGTACAAATGAGGGGAGTATTTATAGCCAAGGGTGAAATTGACCCTTGTGGCTATTTGACTACCCTCATGATCGTTCGACTTCCATGACTTTCTGACTTACATGACTCTATGTTCAACAACTGGGTCTCTTGGACTTCTAAGTTACATCACATTGATTGACAACAAGCCCATAGTGGAGATGTGGGCAACATGACTCATGACTTGACTCGAGATGACTTGACATGACAATGCTAGTACATTTGTGTTGTTGTTGGGGTGAATGTTGAGCTGCAACGCTACTGAGTGATGAATGTCCTCATGGTGTATCATAGCTTCACCTCTGCATGGAGAAGTGCATGGAGTCTTTGATGATCCTTGGTTTTCTTAATGAATATTTAGCAAGGTGTTCCTTGCTTTCATGTTGGAAGGCTTGACAGGCTCACTTGTTTGCGAAGGTGCATGTTCATCCACTTCACATGCTTCATTTGTTCGTTCATTGGGGAACCTGTCCATCTGCATGTGCTCCCTTCAATCATACCATTCATCATTTTGACATGTTTTTTGGTGTACATGTACCTGTAGTCACTCATGATCAGACGACATCAAATCAAAAACCTCCTAGTCTACCATGACACATGATCATTTGGATGTCAGTGACCAGGAGAGGCAGCAAGGCTGTGATGCTAGATGATGGCTCCGGGAAACTGCTGATGACAATTGTGCAAGAGTCACTGAGGGATGGAGACAGACAATCTGAGTCGACAGTGACTGACTGCGAGCTATGGCTCGATTCGGAGGCAAAATTACTCAAATTTTGGGAAGAACAGTCTGGGTTGCAAGAGGCAGTGTAGGAATGCTTTCCACATTTTCCGGAATGAACAGTCAGTAGGGGCTAGACATCGAAATTTGCTCAATTTTCCAGAGTAATGGGCGGAGCTACATGAAGCGTTAGCAGGCAAGCATTGCGTAATTTTTCTAGTGAAATGTCTGAGATATTGGCAGCCAGAATTGCGCAATTCCAAGATGGAACTGCCAGGTTGCTTCTAGGGTCACTGGAAGCCAGGACTGTGCAATTCCCATAGGGAACTGCGAGTTGGCTACTAGGGTCACTAGCAGCCAGAACTGCACAATTCCCACAGGGAACTGCAAGTTGGTTGTTGGGGTCACTGGCAGCGAGAACTACACAATTCCTAGAGGGAATTTCCAGTTGGCTGCTCATTCACTGGCAACAGAAACTAGGCAATTCCTGGAGGGAACATGTAGTCTGTTGCTGGGAGCTGCTGGCTAGGAAAACTGCACTAAGGCTAAGAAGTCAACCTGCTGATCATCTATGCGCAATTATTAAGCTAATTTAGGTGATGGGAACCAGGAGGCCTGCTCATGAGCACTGCGCAATTTCTGAGATGAACAGTCGGTCGACTCTCCGAGTGGCCAACATGAGTGTTGTTTGAGTTTCTTGTAGGCAGCGTAGCTTAGAAGAACTAGCTTGGTGCTTCTACATTGTTCTAGCTGACAGTCGATCAAGTCGAAATCAGGGTGATGGTTTGGTTGTTAATGAGGAGTCTGGTCGTTAGAACTTCAGAAAAAATGACTAAGTGTGTGAACAGTCGAAAGATGCATAGGTGATCATACGAACACACACTCACATGACTTGATGATGAAATGACCAAACCATCTAGACACACATGTTCAACATGACTTACTGACGTTACAAGTGACAAGCATGAAACTCGTGATTGATCGTTCATGATCGAGACAATTCTTGCGCGATAGTGAATGTGACTCTGTGTGTGAGTGCAACAGATGCTTTCATGGCAAACACAACAAATGCATACGAAGCAGAGACTTTGAGCATAACTAGAACATGGTCACAAGCATGACATAGACATCAACATGCAGAGACTTGAGTGCAATAAGCAAGCAAGGCGAATGGAAAGACTCACATGAGCTCACGGAGTGAACCCGGGTGTATGCAGTCATCAAATTAAACTCTCCAAGGGAGGCTCCAAAATTGGTGCAGGCCAAAATTTTGGAGGGTGGTTGTAGCCGCTACAACAAGACCCTAAACGACATTTTTTGGGAAAATGTGTGCAAACATGAGTGATTTCCATGTGATAGTTGTAGTCCTCAAATAAATCTTTCTAACGAGGTATTCTATGCATCAAATGGAGATTGTATGCCAAAGTTACAACCCAGGAAGTTGATGTAACAATTTACCCAAACTACGCCTATAGTTTTAGTGATTCATCTCCTAGGGTTAAATTTTTGGGTTTTTAGGGTTTTCCATTGTTTCTCAATAATAAATAGGCCTTTGAAAGTCATTGTAACATAGTTTAGAGGCATAAAGCCACCACATCTCTTCTCATAGATAAGCTACCATTACCTGAGCTAGTTTTTTTCCATTATGTTTGTAAGCTTATTTCTTGTCAAAATTTAAAAACACTCTGATATACTAATCTTTGTACATAAAAATGAATTCTATAATATAATTATTACTATAATTATTGAAATTGGTAAAATTAAATGAATTCCTACCCAATATTTGCACATAAATGTATAGTGGTATTTATAAATGAATTTTTTATCTTCAAACACATAATTACTGAAAAAAAATATAAATAAATAAATAAAATTTAAAAATTTAAAAATTTAAAAAAAAATAAAAAAAAAAAAAAAAAAAAAAAAACTTATTTTCTTTTTATAAATAAATATCCTTACTAGCCTACATCCATGTTAATTCTAGATCTACCGAGCTCAGAGAGGGATCAAATCTATTTTTCAGTCTAAAAAGTTTTGCATCTCAAGAGATTTGATCTCTGTGGGCACTTAGTAGATCATAGTTAAGTTTGATCTAGAACGGTTTGATTTATTCCTATTTAAATTAAGTAATTTGCACCTCATAACTTAACCTCTATAAATTAAATATATTAAGTGGCATTATGCGCAAACACGAAAAGTTATTTTATGTGTTTCTTCTACATGTCTTGCTTTCTTTTCACTTGTTCGACCAATTGTCGTTTTCAGCATGTTGATTGATATGTCATGCTTGTGACCTTGTTCTGGTGATGTTGAACGTTGTGTTTGTGTTGTGTTCGCTATGTCAACATCTATCGCACTCACACACAATGTTGTAGGTAATTTCATGTAAGTGTCATTGCAGTCGTCCAAATGTCTATCCAAAGTGTCGCACTTGACGCTTTCACCATTTGAAAATCCCGCAGTCAGTCACACTGAGCATGTTGTCTTGTTGGTTCGAGGTGTCTTTTCGATGGGTCATGTTGAGTGTGTGTTTGCAAGGTCATGCATGCACAAGTTCACTCACTCACACACTTAGTCATTTTTTTTAAGGTCTGTCGATCGGACGACCCCCAACATCCAGACGTTTGCTGAACTGCATGGCGTCGTTTCAGCCCTCAGTGATCATGTACTATTGCCCAAAATTGCAGAGAGATTTAGGTTGTCTGCTAGGCAGTCTACATTGTGTAATCCTGCAATTGACCCGACTGATTGTCACCCAGAACAATGCAAAAGTTCCTCAAAGAGTCATCAGAATCTGTGTTGCCTGCAAGAAGATCCATCAAGCCTCTAGCTGGTTAACTGGAAAGTTTAACCGAGTAGTGACCCCGGGCCTCACTCCTCCAAAAAATTGTGCAGATGCTACCAAGAATGCCCACTTTTGCTGACTAATGAAACTTCACATACATCCTGGACTCACACCCAATGCTTGTCACTACACTTCCCTAAAAAATTGCACAAATTTCTCAATCAGTCACCTTGACAACCAACCTGTTGTTCCTCCTCAAAATTGTGTAGTTTTAATGAGAAGTTTCCCAGATGCCTATCGTCCCTCTCATCCCATAAACTATGTAGGGATGTCCAGCAATCTGTCCTCCTAGCTCTACGCAGATTTGGAGAGCAGCCTCCCATATCTCGCTGCCAGCCTCCTTGGATAAATTGCGCAGTTTTCACTGCCAGTCTTCCCTTGCTGCCTACACTATCTCCCTGGAAAAATTGCGCAAATCTGCCCTCCAGCCGAGTCAGATCTCGTGGATAGTCACTGATGATCCATATTTCCTATCTCAGCCTCCTAGTGACCTCTACACAATTTTCACTCATAGTGCCCGAAGCCTGCATCCCGACTTCAAACGTGTTGTGCGCAATTTCAAAGCCTTGTCCTCTCTCCCAGTCACCTCCATTCGAAATCGAAAGATAATGCATCATGGTAGACTAGAATATTTCTGGATTTGATATTGTCTTGTCATCAGAGATTGCAGATATAGGTACATGGATGAGACATGGTGCAACGAAAAATGGGATGAACAAGGAGCGTATGCTAGGAGATTTTTTCGTGAACGAGATGAAAAAGGAGTGCATACAAGGAGATTTTTTTGTGAATGGATGAACACATGGAGCATGTCGGGTATGAGGGAAGGAGATACATGCACATAAAAACATCAAGAGAACACCAAGACCATTGATGAATTCGCACACCTTTCCATGTGGAGGTGAAGCTATGATACACCAAGAGCACATTCATCACTCAGCAGCTTTGCAGCTTGACATGAACACCTCCAACAGCATGAACATGCCATAAATGTCATGTTGAGGCATGTCATGAGTCATCTCGACCACATCACTACTGTGGGCCATATTGTTGTAATCAATGTAATGTAACATGGAATTCCAAGAGACCCACATGTAAATCTGAAGAGTCATGTAAAGTTGAAGACTCATGTGTCAAACAGTCATGACGGAAGTTGAACAACCAAAAGTGTCAGTTTCACCCTTGGCTATATATATCCTTCATTTGTACATGAAAAATACTTTTCACCTTGGATCCTCCCACATAGCCTTGAGAGTCTGTAATCTTTTCTTTGAGGAGCGAGCAGTGGATCCAATGCCCCACTATCAAGGTCAGTGATGTAATCATGTACGGACGTGTCTTGGAACTTCCTCTTAAATCAGAAGCCTGTTAACAAGCCAATACATTTTCACACATATATTGTATTCATTTGTAAGACTATTCTTCGGACACTTGTAATGCATGTTTCTTTAACTTGTCTTAAGACAATTGAACTATTTCAGTTGTTTTAGTACATATGTTGTTGGAAATGTGTTATATCAGTTGCTAATGTTGTGTCACCCATCCGGGCTATCCTGTCGGACACTCAACGGATTCATTCTTGTAAACTTGTTATAACACACGTCGTGTTTGTGTGGACTATTCCGTTGAGTGTTGTACATGCTATCTACTCACCTTGTGTTTGTGACCACCGCATCCATGTGAACTACTCCGTCAGAATCTGTGCATGTCATGTTGTGGTGTGTGTCTCTAGCATATTTTGGACTATTCCCTTTCAACCTTAGACTCACTTCCACCCTCTCTGTCTACAGTGAAAGAAATTTGACACAATTGACATTAAGAAATCACCAAGCACACAAACCTCGTTGTTCAAAGATAAATCAAACCACTCTCGGGTGCTAACAAGCAAGAGCTAACGAATATCTTTAAGATAATGGAAACCGAGCCATCGTATCGGATGGGACTCCTACACCAAACAGTGTGAGGTCTAGATGGACTTTGTACCGTGGATATCCCTTGAATGTTGGCAGGTCTAGCACCATCAACATTTTTGGGGCTAGAAGGAGGGTGAGATGACAAGCTGAATCCTCAAAGTCTATTTTGAATCTTCCCACATCTATCATGTCTTATGTTACACTTAGTACTCCGAAATGTATGTCCTATGGAAATGACTTTGAAATCCTAGAGGATTTCTAGAATGACTTGTCACGTAATACATACGATGGTGAAAGTGAAGCATCCATTCTTAGACACACAATTGGCGTCATAGGCTCTTATGAAAGGCATGAAATCCATGAAGATTGCATGACCTGGACATTGTTCTCATACATGCTCATGGGCAGCCATTACGATGGCTTGTCATGCTGGCTGAAAAATATATTCACTCTTTCCACCATATGTTCGCGGAGATAACCCATGATTTCAATCATTTTGACTGTAAAGCACTCAATAAGGAAAATCTAGAATTATGGAAAGCCTAATGAATCTGTTGAGAAATTTCACACATGCTTTTGTAATATTGCGTACCGATTTCCTAAATATGAAATTGATTTGGAATTCCTTAATGGAAGATTTAACTACCTGCTTTACATATCTAAAAAGCTGCAACCCTTAGAATCATTTGAACCCCTCCCAACATGCTGCGATGATGGAACATGAAATCACAAGAAGACACATTTGTTGTCAAAAGTGATTGTTTGTCTTCCCTTCATCAAATAGCTCCACCCCCGCAGAGTGATGTGGGAGAACAAGCACACACATTTGTTGAACTGTCACATCCTCCTACCCACCTGCTCTTGATACCTACGCAGATTTGGCTTGCAAGCCTTCTGGTTTTCATGTGGACTTGTTACCTCAACCTCTGTCCCCACACTTTGTTGATCCTCTATATTATATTGTCTTGTGTTCTTCCATTCTGGACTCCACACTTGTTGTGAACAAGGATCAAGTTGTCAATGGAATCAGTGTTGTGCAGCCAACCTCGCTATCATTCATGATGAGTGTGTGCAGGAATCTAAAGAAGAACTTTTGGTGAAGGATGACTCCCTTCCATCTGCACTTCATCCTCTTTATCCTGGCATGATGCATTCCTTATGATCCTGCCACTTTTATTCCTCCCTGTGAAAACTCATTTCCAAATGTTTCTACTTCTGATCATTCACAGGACACACCAAATGTCAATCTTCCATTACATTGCGAAGAGGACACATATTCATTTGAAAAAAAAATTCCATCTGTCATCTATCATTTCTGAAAACATAGAGGGTGAACATCCTTCCTTCTCATCTATGCCTGTGCATGATTCATCAAATCATGAGGATTCCAACGAACATCCCGAATTTTCTCATTGTGGCTGTCGTGATCTTTGGACTTCTTCATTTGATCACGATGTTGATTCAGTTGTTGTTAATTTGTCTAAGCCACTAGTCTCCAATGATCTACCATCGATGGAGTGGAAACCCCGTAGGTTGTCGAGGCACTTCATCCTGGGCTGATGGTTATGTTAGGCCCTCGCTGTCCTAAGGTTAGTTTCACTTCTGATTAGAAAATTTTAGAAACACCCAAGGCTCCTCATCACTCTTTGCTCCGCATTAAAGATCAACCAAACACCCAGATTTTGCTTCCTCCACTCAAATCACATGATCCCATAGCTCAATATTTGGAGGAATCTTACACAATGAGCATGCTTACAAAGCATAAGTTGTTGGTCTTTCTCATGTACACTTGTATGTCACAGTCCAAAGAGTGTGTATGTTTATTGTCTACGTGTAGTGTGTTGTAACACCATGGTACCTCTACAAAATGTTTGTTTTGTGCATTTTCTCTTTTATATTTTGTGGATGTTTAAGAACTCAAAGCATGTTGGTCTTATCTGATCTGTCTTTCTTGTTCATTGGTTTACATGCATATCTTTCTTGTTAACCATGCCTTCACCAACATGGGCTACCCATGCACTGGTGGCTGCATTGGAAATATCACTTCACGTGGGTAGGCCCATGCACTGTTTAGTGTAGGAGTAGGAGTAGTCTTTGCTTCTTGCTTTGATTTGATTTCTGGTTTGCATGTTTGTTTGCTTGCTTGCTTGCTTGCTTGCGTTGCTTACTTTGTTTTCCTCACTTTACTTCTTCTTTTTTCTTTTCATGCTTGTACCTGTAGGCTAACCTCTCATGAAATCGTGTTTGGCTCTCGAGACAAGCTAGGAAAATCTAAGATGACTTGTACAACTATCAACATCTGATTATTTGTTTTCCTATCTCTTTATGAATAATTTGTTGTCTTAAGTCAATGATTCCTCGATGGAAAATACATTCTATTTAGAGTGAGCCTTGGTGAAAACACAACGCTCGCACTCTAACTAGTACCACCTACTGTAGTCGGTTGTTTTGGGTTAACCTTTATCAACTTGGTCAATTAGGGTAAGGTGAGGGGGAAACCTTAACAAGTATGTCATAGGTAGACATAACATACTTCTCTAAAGTAACAACCTCTTCTGCTCTCAATAAGTCGGGATCCTCTTCTGCCTCTGTAATAAATAAGTGCCTATGCACAATTTTTGAAAAAAAAATGAATAAGGCGAAAGAAGAGAAAGGATACCTGTGTAGAGAGGTGATACAAGTAACTTCGCTAGTGTACTGACCAGGCTCGCTGGTAGTGAAGCAATGCTTGTGTTCATGCGTGACTCCATCAGGGTACTATCAAGGCCTACTGGCAATGGAGCAACACCAGAAATGAAACTTAAACTCTGACAGTCATATTACTTGTGCACCAATATACCCCTCATTCCCAATCGAAATAACTAAGTTGACTTGGCTTGAAATGTGTGTTGACCGATCAAGAGAATGGTACAGACTACATCTTTCAACCAAGCTATTATGGAAACCATGATGATCAAAGAATTGAACAATACTTCCGGAATGGTTAGACTCGTTTTTCACAAATCAAGGTCCATATAGAGAGTTGGAGTTCTACCAGTGTGTCACCAAGTGTTGTAGTGGGCTACAACCACCGTCCAAAATTTTGGCTCGCATGAAAATTTTGAAGCCTTCCTTTGATCCTACAATCAATCATCCTTGGTCACTTATTTGTAAGTTGATGATTTCAAGATCCCCTCCTTGAACCTAAGACTTGTCTGCATTCTCATCCTTATGTAGCATGTGTCATTTTCGGTCATAGGTGTTGTTGTCTGTCATGTAAATGGAATGTTGTTTTGTTTCAAGGGAAAGAATGTGCGCATGAGTGGTTTTCATCACATAGACAAGTTCCACACTCACTTCATGCGCTCTTGTCATGAAGGTTGTTGCATCAAGAAAAGTATGTCTTATGCATTCTGGATGGTCTACGTTGTTTCACTAAGCGTCCTTGTGCAATCATAATCAAGTCCTATCAATTTTTATATATGTTTCATTGATCTCACACTTATCCATTTTCTTGAGAAACCTAGCCTCATCCAGCTTCCTGGAACTATGTGCTTTGCTTCTGCAACCATAAACGTTCCTCCCTTTCCCTTTGAAATCCCATAGTGGGAAAAGACACCACCCTCCCTTTCCAGTTGAAACCCTGTAGCTAGTAGAGACACCAACCAACACTGTCTGCTGAAACCCCACAGCCTGCAGAGACCCCAGCTAGCACTACTCTCCAAAAATGCGCAAAACAGTGAGGCAACTAACACTCCTCTCCAGAAATGCATAGAGCAGACCAGCTGCACTCCACTCATAAATTGAACAGAGGTGTCCTCCTAAGACCCCTATCCCGCAAAAATGCATTGAGCCTCAAAAATAGACATTGTTTTATAAGTTGTCCTATCGGTCTTGCATGCAGAAACTATGCAGATGGCCCTCCTAGGGCCTCATTCTGACAACAGTCACTGTTCGTTGAAATTAGGCAGATCTACCTCTTAATGACTATAGGAAAAGGTGACATGTTGTGTTAGGCCCCTATACTACTAGAGTAACCCCTTAATGTTATTAGTACAACCCACTTATTATATTGATGTACCCATGTAGTACCCATATTGTTACTATTGTGCCCATAGAAGCCCTCTATTATTATTATTATGCCCTTACATTATTATTGTTATGTAGGCTCTGATTATGTTGTGACCCCTTACACTCCTATATATAGAGAGGAGGTCTTTTCATTTGAATCATCCAAGAATTGTTCATTTGTGTAATGTAAAGGAGGTTGCCCCCTTGAAGAGGCTGAATTATAAGGCGTTGATCTCTCTTTTCTATCTTTTTGTGAGCTGCTTTCATCACATTTGGTATCAGAGCTTTGGATTCTAGGGTTTCGCTACTCCAAACAAGTCATCGTGGCATTTTCACAATAAATTTTTTTCTACGATGTTTCAGAAGCTAAACAAAAAAACCCATTTGAAAAGACATCGCGTTGAATCTCAAGTCCGAATTTCAGAGCGTTTCACGCTAAATTTTCGGAGGTATGATCTGAGGAATTTGGTCCTTTTGCAAAATCATGAATTACATCAAAACAGGTGACCTGGGGAAAATCATCATAACTTTCTCTCTGAGCATCAGATTGAAATTTCGTAAGAAGGTACAGAAGGAGGACGAACTCTAGTTTCTTGTATATATTTTTTAGAGCTAAAGGTCAAAACAAGGACACGTGGCACGTCATACAAGTTCACTCTACTGAATTAGTCTATAATCAGGTCACTGTGGGAGGTTTGGCATAATGCTTCTTTGGAGAACCCATTTGGGGTCAGACTGGTGGCATTGGAAAGAGGACACAGAGGACTACTACAGGTCATAGTTTCAGAACTTAAAGATCTAAAAGTACAAAGTTACAGTCATTTCAAGGTCGAGCTCCTAAAATCAAGAAAAAGCAAGATGGGGAAGTTTGATGGCAAGGATCCGGTAAATTGGATACGTCAGATGGAGCAATATTTTGATCTACATGGTGTACCATTGTTACAAAAGGTATGTATTGCATCTTCATATTTAGAACTGGATCAATTTTTATGGTATAAAGGGCTTTGTTCTCGTAAAAGACTTGTTACGTGGTCAATTTTCACGGAGGAATGATAGCACATTCTGAGGATACAAAGAGCAACACCTTCTTTAGAGCAACACCACAACAATTGGAAATAGTAAAATGGCTTTGTTACATATTGGAAAGTAAAATTATGGAAACAAGGAAGTCTGCCCCTCACAACTATAAAGATGGAAGTGTTGTTTCTCCTAGCCTTCCACAACCTACAAGGGTTACACCACAACAATTGGAAGAAAAAAGAGAAAAAGGGCTTTGTTACAATTGTGATAGCAAATGCACTAAAGGTTATAAGTGTGCTGAGAAGAAATTATTTTACATAGAATATGAAGAGGAGGAAGAAAAGGATCAAGGAACATCAAAAGAAGAGGATATATGCCAGGACCCCACCCAGAGAAAGAAGAAATGAATCAGACCATATCTTGTAAAGCATTGGCAAGAATTACTACTCCTCAAACTCTCAAGATAGAAGGACATATCAAGAAGAAAAAGGTGCAAGAAGTGAAAGATCACATCAAGAAAGAAGAAATGAATCCAACCATATCTGGTAATTCATTGGTCGAAATTACCACTCCTCAAACTATCAAGATAGAAGGACATATCAAGAAGAAAAATGTTCAAGAAGTGAAAGATCACATCGAGCATCAAGAAATGAATCCGACCATATCTTGTAAAGGATTGGAAGAATTTACCACTCCTCAAACTCTAGAGATAGAAGGACATATCAAGAAGAAAAAGGTTCAAGCAGTGAAAGATCACATCGAGCATCAACGACAAGTTCTCCAACTTTTAAAGGATAATGCCACTTTGGTGCAAAATCAAATGAAAAAACAGGTAGATCAACATCATAGTGAAAAATGTTTTGATGTAGGTGATTGGGTATTTTTACTGCTACATCTCAAGCAAGCTATTTATGAGAAGGAAATGTTGGCAATACTACACGCACTTAAAAAAATGGCAACCTTACCAAATGGGAAGACTCTTCAAGGATGAGGATGTGGAAGCATTGTTTTATGCTATTTCTATTATCCAACCAGATTGGATAAACGAAGCAAGGGATGAATGGAAGAAGGACGAAAAAGTATGGCCACTTATTCAAAAGTTGCAAAAGATCCCAATTCAAACAATATTGCCAGAAATTGAAGAGGAAGGAAAAACCATATTGGAACCTGGAGCAGTCACAGAAACAAGAACCCGACAGCTACGAATCGATCAATTTCAGAGTATCTCATCAAGTGGAAGAATTTACCCACTGAAGATTCCACATGGGGAGGACAATAATTTTATAAATAAGCATCAAGAACTACTCAAGCATTGAGGACAACACTTTTTGAAGGAGAGGGGCATGTTAGGCCCCTATACTACTAGAGTAACCCCTTATTGTTCTTAGTACAACCCACTTATTATATTGATGTACCCATGTAGTGCCCATATTGTTACTATTGTGCCCCATAGAAGCCCACTATTATTATTATTGTGCCCTTACATTATTATTGTTATGTAGGCTCTGATTATGGTGTGACCCCTTAGACTCATATATATAGAGAGGAGGTCTTTTCAATTGAATCATCCAAGAATTGTTCATTTGTGTAATGTAAAGGAGGTTGCCCCCTCGAAGAGGTTGAATTATAAGGCGTTGATCTCTCTTTTCTATCTTTTTGTGAGCTTGTTTCATAACATGCTGAGATCACTACCAAGGAGTTGAGGAGAAGGACCGAGGAACCAAGTAATGGAAAATATCAGGACCACATGCAAACTTCATCATATGCATGATCATCTTGAGGGTAAGTATGGTAAGTAAAGAACACCTTTCAAAGTACACCTCTTAGTTGATTTTGCAGGACTGCTTATCATTGACATATCATCATGTCCTTAGTAACATGCATGTGCGCAAACATTAAAAGTCATTTTATGTATTTCTTCTATATTTCTTGCTTCCTTTTCACTTGTTCCACCAACAATTGTCTTCAGCATGTTTATTTCTATGTCATGCTTGCGCCCTCGTTTTGGTGATGTTGAAGGTTGTGCTTTAGTTGTGTTCACTATGTAAACATCTATCGCAATCACACATGATGTTGTAAGTACAGTCGCACAAGTGTCATTGTGGTCATCCAAATGTCTATCTGAAGTGTCACACTTGTCGCTTTCACCATTTGATTGTCCTGCAGTTAGTCACACTAAGCATGTTGTCTTGATGGTTTGAAGTGTCTTGTCGGAAAGTCATGTTGAATGTGTGTTCACAAGGTGATGCATGCACAACTTCACTCACTCACACACTTAGTCATTTTGTTGAAGATTTATCGACCAGACCAATCCCCAACAACTAGACCTTTACTGAGCTGCATTGCGCAGTTTCAGCCCTCAGTGATCATGTAGTGCTACCCAGAATTGCACAGAGTTTGAGGTTTTCTCCCAAGCAGTCTGCACTACACAATCCTAGAATTGACCCGACTGACTATCACCGAAAACAACACAAACATTTCTCAGCTAGTCATCCCAATCTACACTACCTGTAAGCAGATCCATCAAGTCTCCATGTGGTCAACCACAGAGTTTGACCAGGTAGTGACCCTGAGCTCACTCCTCAAAAAAATTGCATAGAAGCTGCCAAGAATGACCACTTCCGTTGATTGATGAAACTGCATAGACATGATGGATAGGCACTCGCTACCTGTCATTGTACTATCCTAAACAATTGCACAATTTTCTCAACCAGTCACCCTGAAAACCGACCTGTTTCTCCTCCTGAAAACTGCACATTTTTCATGAGTAGTCTCCTAGCTGCCTAATATCTCACTCAGCCCAAAAACTCTCCAGGGATGTCAAGCAGGCTAGCCTCCCAACCCTGTGTAGTTTTGTCCAACAGCCTCTCGCAGACCACTGCCAACCTCCTTGGAGAAATTGCGCAATTTTCATTGCTGGTCTCCCCTTGTTTCCTACATTGTCTCCCTGAGAAAATTGTGAAAATTTTCCCTGTAGCCGAGTCAGATCCCATGGACAGTCATTGATATTCCATATTTCCCATCTTAGCCTCTGAGTGACCTCTCCACAATTTTCATTGTTAGTGCTTGGAGCCCGCATCTAGGCCTGAAATGTGCTCTGTGCAATATCAAAGCCTTGTCCTCTCTCCTAGTCACCTACATCAGAAAGCAAAAGATAACGCATCATGGTAGACTAGGTGATTTATGGATTTGATGTCGTCTCGTCATCCAAGATTGCAGATACATGTACATGGATGAGACATGGTACGATGACAAACGGGATGAACAAGGAGTGCATGCAAGGATACATGTTCGTGGACGGATGAACACAAGGAGCATGCCAAGTACGAGAGAAGGAGAGACATACACGTGAAAACATCAAGCGAACACCAAGACCATTGAAGACTTCGTACACCTTTCCATGTGGAGGTGAAGCTATGATATACCAAGAGCACATTCATCACTCAACAACACTGCAGCTTGACATGAACACCACAAGTAGCATGAACATACCAGCACTGTCAAGTTGAGTCATTCCATGAGTAATCTCGGCCACATCACTACTATGGGCCATATTTTTATAATTAATGTAATGTAACATACAATTCCAAGAGACCCACATATAAATCTGAAGAGTCATGTAGGTCAAATAGTCATGAGGGAAGTTGAACAGTCACAAGGGTCAGTTTCACCCTTGGCTATATATACCCCTCATTTGTACATGAAAAATACTTTTCACCTTGTCTCCTTCCACAAAGCCTTGAGAGTTTGTAATATTTTCTTTGAGGAGTGAGCAGTGTCTCCAACACCCCGGTATCAAGTTTAGTGATGTAATCATGTAGGGATGTGTCTTGGAACTTTCATTTAATTCAAAAGCCTATTAACAGGCCAGCACGTTTTCGCACATGTATTGTATTCATTTGTAATACTATTCTTTGGATGCTTGTAATGCATGTTGCTTTAACTTTTATTAAGACAACTAAACTATTTCAGTCATTTTAGTACATATGTTATTGGAAATGTGTTGTATCAATTGCTAACAATGTCTCACCCATGTGGGCTATCCCGCCGGACACTCAACAGATTCATTCTCATAAACTTGTTATAACGCTCGTCGCACTCATGTGGACTATTCCGTTGGGTGTTGTATGTGCTATCTGTTCACCTTGTGTTTGTGACTGCCACATATTTGTGGACTACTCCACCGATAGTTGTGCATGTCCTGTTGTGTTGTGCGTCTCTAGCAGAGTTTGGACTATTCCCTTTCAACTTGAGACTCACTTCCACCCTCTCCCTCTACGGTGAAAGAACTTTGACATAAGTGACACTAAGCACTCACCAGGCACTTGAACCTCGTTGTCCAAACAAAAGGAAAACCACTCTCAGGTGCTAACAAGTAAGAACTAAGGCATATCTTTAAGATAATGGCAACTGGGCCATCGTACCCAATGGGAATCCTACACCAAATGATGTGAGGTATAGTTGGGACTTCATACAGGGGAGGGGAGATCCCTTGAATGATGGCAGGTCCAACACTGTCAGTAGACCCCCACCACTGTCTCTTTCATTTTTTCAATTTCCTTATTTGTAGCACAATTTACTATTTTTGGCAATTTTCCGAGTCTTGAACTTCTGGAGCCATTTTGAGGCCCTAAACGACTTTTTTTTGGAAAAAATGTGCAAACAAGAGTGATTTCCATGCGAAAGTTGTAGTCCTCGGATAAATATTTCTAATGAGGTATTATACATGTAAAACGGAGTTTGTATGCCAACGTTAGGACCTCGGAAATTTAATGTATCAATTTACCCAAATTGGGCCCATAGTTTTGGTGCTTCATCTCCTAGGGTTAGGTTTTTAGGTTTTTAGGGTTTTCCATTGTTCCTCAATAATAAATAGGCCTTCGAACCTCATTGTAACATAGTTTAGAGGCATGTAGCCATCACATCTCTTCTCAGATATAAGTTACCATCACCTGAGCTGGCTTATTTCCATTCTATTTGTAAGCTTATTTTAATATTTGATATTAATGAAATGAATTGTTATTTATGCTGCAACTTTGTATTTGTGGTTATATCTATAATTTCTTGCGTTCTTTTTTAAGTTCAGATCATATTGTAAACTCAATCTAAGTTAGATGAGAAGGCTATCAATTTCTTAGTATTGTATCCATGCGAGGGTTACAAGTTTTATGGTTTCAAAAGAACCCTTGCAAACAATTTGTTTTCCATATGAGCTCTCTTGTTCTCTTCTAAACTTCATTTTTCTAGCCATTATGGATTTGAGAGAAAATACATACTAATATGGTGAATACAAGGGCTTGAACAATGAATCAAAGAGAGACAAATATTAGGGAAGGGTAGCCAAGAAACAAACAAAAACAACTGCTACATCAAGAGGACTAGTCATGATAAATAATAAGTATTTTGGGATACTTCAAAATTCCATGTAAATGATTTTTTACCTAGAATCACTTAATATAATATATATATATATATATATATATATATAAATATATATTATATTATATATATATATATATATATATATATATATATATATATATCACCAAATTTCAAGTAAATAAATTAATACACACATTTACTAAAAAAAAACACTAATATTTATATGCAAAAAATTGCATAGAGGTATAAGTATGTAAATGAATTTGTAACCTCTAGAAAATTGGTTATTACAAGAATTCATTAAATCCTAGTAAATAAAAACATTGTTACGCTGGATTATTAACGCTATATTATTCATGCAAATCTTTGCATAGGAGCATATATTTAAATTGTATACATAAATGAATTCTACTATATAACTATTACACAAATCCATAAAAAATAAATTCTTGTCAAAATTTAAAAACACTCTGATATGCCAATCTTTGTACATAAAAATGAATTCTATATAATAATTATTACTAGAATTTATTAAAATTGGTAAAAAATGAAGTCCTGCCAAATATTTGCACATAAATGTATATGTGGAATTTATAAATGAATTTTTATCTTCAAAAAATAATTACTGCAAAAATTTATTTACTTTTTATAAATAAATATCCTTACTAGCCTACATCCAAAAGTTTTGCATCTCAAGAGATTTGATCTCTGCGGACACTTAGTAGATCATAGTTAAGTTGGATCTAGGACGGTCTAATTTATTCCTATTTAAATTAATTAATTTGCACCTCGTAACTTAACCTCTATAATTAATTAGATTAAGTGGCATTATCCATGAAGATTTGAACTAGTGATCTATTGCAAGAAATATTTTCCATTATAAAATGAGATTCTCCATTATTATTGAAAAGGATTTTGCCTTGGATACTTTTATGATCCTTGTCATGGTAATTTCTTATGTTGTTATACTCATTCAATCTACTTTGCAGAAACATGTTTGTATTATTGTTCTTTTACAATGTGGATTAAGTAACTGTTAGGTAAACTTGACTCAGGATAAATTCAAAGTTGACTAGGTTAAACAGTGATGGTTTTGGGGCACATAGTATTATGCACCCATAGTATTCTGCCCGTGCTATTATATGTAATGGAGCTTATAAAAGGTTGGAAGGACTTCATTGTAATGCAAGACCTGGAGGTGAACGATGAAGGCTCACTTGGTCGGATTGGCCACGGTTTTGGCCAATGCTAATGAGATCTTATTAGGTTGGGTTTTTCCCGAATAAACATTTGCGTTTATGTGTTTATGGTTGTTGCTGGTTATTTTCTTATATATATTCCTCTCTGTAATTATTTATGTTATGCAGTAAATTTCTTAACAACTGGTATCAGAGCCAGGTTTTGGCTTCAAAGGGATTCTTTGATGCCGGGGGTTTATAATGCCTAATGAGATCAATGCAGCCTTTTTACAGATCTGGGTCTGAAAATAATGGTGGAACAGTCGTACGTGGAAGAACCTCGAGGAGAATGTGTGGAAGATAGTGTCGTAACTTCCAGGGATCGCAATGCATTTGCGATATTTACCAGTTTGGAACATGTTGACGAATTGTTCGGGATTCATGTAGCTATTTAAAGAAGGTCAGCAGAAGAAAATTGTTCATGTGGCTTTGAAAATTGTTTGTTTTCTACTACGTGAGGCCACCGGTGCTGGAATATATGAGGTTCTCGGGCTTACAGTTGGAGTGGTTTGATAGAATTTTTTGAGCAAATCAAATTGAGAGAGGATAGATCAGAATCGCAGCAGCAATAAACAAAAAAAAAATTAATGAAGTCAAAATCATTGCATGTAAATGGGCATACTACTATAAGACCTGGTAAGGCATATGTACCCCTCGGTGATCACCGGTAAAGTCTGGGTTAGACCTAGGTGATAGGGGGAATGTCAGGTTAACAATACCTTGAGTAAAACCTTTGAGGGGGGTAAGGGCTAGAGTGAGCGGGATTGTCTCACTTAGCAGGTTTGGCTAGAGTTAGTCAAGGAACCCCAAGTCAAGTTTAAGGGGGGAATTGTTAGGTAAACTTGACTCAGGATAGAATCAAAGTTGACCAGGTTAAATAGTGATGGTTTTGGGCACATGGTATTGTGCACCCATAGTATTTATGCCGTGGTATTATATGTAATGGAGCTTATAAAAAGTTTGGAAGGACTTCATTGTAATGCAAGACGCTGGAGGTGAGTGGTGAAGGCTCACTTGGTTGGATTGGCCAGGGTTTTGGCCAATGCTAATGAGATCTTATTAGGTTGGGTTTTTCCCCAGATTTGGGGTTTTCCTGGATAAACATTTTTGTATATGTGTTTATGGTTGTTGCTGGTTATTTCTTATATATATTCCTCTCGGTAATTATTAATGTTATGCAGTAAATTTCTAACAGTAACAAGGTTATGTTTGAGTTAATCTTGGCATTCAAGGAAGCTAGGAATTGTTGCTTGTATTTAAATTTACTTAGTTGATAGTGGAAGGAAAATTGATTGTCATAGAAAGAGGTGTCCATGATCAAGAGGAAGATTGAAATCAATATCAAACAAACTTAATTTTTCATTGTGAGATCCAAAAAGAAACAAAATATCCTATAGGGTCTAAAAAACATAATAGAACAACAACAAATCGAACAACAGAAGTCAAAATTTGAGTAGCACAAATTAAGGTGTGACCATTGTTGTATATTAAAAATATAGTGATTATGATAAAGAACATTTGGGAAATAATCACTTATGTATCATTGTTGGAGTGGGAGATGTCTAATTCAAAATGAAGGATGGGCATGCTATATTATTGAAATAGGTTAGGCAAGTCCAAAATATGAAAATAAGGTTAATATCTATGGGAAAACTTGATAGTTAAGGTTGCTCCATAATATTTTGAGAAGGTGTCTAGAAAAATAGTAAATGATCATTGTTTATGGCTAGAGGATTGAAGACATGAACCTTGTTTACAATGGGGAAGTGAAAAAATAATTATATGTGGTTGTTGTTGCAAAAGAAGGAAAATCAATGGATATATGGCATAAGCACATGGGTTGCATGAGTGAAAATGGCTTAAAACTCCTTGTTGGAAGAAATCTACTTCAAAGTTTGAAATCCTATGAACTTGAACTTTGTTAGAATTGTATATATGATAGCAAATAAAGAGTTACATTTATGAAAGGTGGCCATGAAAGGAGAACAAACATATTAGAGTTAACAAAATCCAATTTGTTTGGGACAATGAATGTTGACTATTTAGGAGGAGCCTAATACTTGTTCACATTCATAGATGATTCATCTAGGAAGGTTTAGGCCTACCCCATGAAAAGAAAATGTGAGATGTTTGAGATATTTGGAAAATTCCTTGCTATTGTTGAAATATAAATTGAAAAAGTACTCAAAATTTCAAGGAAGGATAATGTTGAAGAGTATTTCTCTAATGAAGTCGAAGATCATTGTAATAGGCCTGACATATGAAATGAGAGGATTGTTCCCAACAAAATGGTATTGAAAAAAGGATGAATTACACTATAATGGAGAAGGTGAGGAGTATATTGTCAAATTTTGGATTGGAAATGAAATTTTGGGAAGAAGAATTAAGGAAAACTTATTACCTCTTCAATCGGTCACCTACTAGAGCCTTATATGGTCACACTCTTGAAGATGTTTGGACAGATAAGTAGGTAAATTATTCTCATATGAAATTTTTTCAGATGTGAAAAATTTATGCATATTCCCAAAGAGCATATTACGAAGTTAGATGATAAATGCATGAAATGTTTTTTTGGGAAATACATATGGTGAGTTTGGTTACCATATATGGGATCTAATTAAACAAAAAACTATTAGAGGTGAGGATATAGGTTTATAGGTGACACGAAGGCCAAGAAAATTGTTGGCATTGTCTAACAATAAGGAAATATCCAATCATTATAACAAACTAGGCAACCAATTCAAGAACATAATGAAAAAAAGGTTGAAAATGATGGACAACAAAAATAAGAAACCTTACCACATAGACCATAATAGATCCAACTAGAAAACACACCCACACAGTTAGTTCACAAGTTTATTCGGCATCATAAGCTCTCCAAAATGCATCCATCCTCAAATCATATTTTTCTAATTGAAACTGAACCTCATTATATTTAGAAAGCTTGTAAAGTGGAAGCTAGAAAAAAGTGAAAGAACGTAATGGAGACAAAAAATGGACCCTTTCTTGGAAAACAAAAGTTGGGAATTAGTAAAGCTTCCAAAAGGAAGAAATTCCCTTTAAAATAAATGGGTGTACAAGATTAAACATGAGGTTAAAGGGAGGAGAGAAAGATACAAGGCAAGGATGGTAATGAAGGGGTCTACAGAAAAATAAGGTATTGAATTTACTAAACAAGACACCTATTGTTAACATGTTATCCATCAAAGATATTTTTTGTCTTGTTTTTCTTTATATTTGGAATGTGAACAATTAGATGTAAACATATATTTTCTTTATGGAGAATTGAAGAAGGAGAATAATATGGAGTATACATGGGGATTCAAAGTAAAAGGCATGGAGAACATAGTTTGTAAGTTGAAAACCCTTTTTTGGTTGACATATGAACAAAATTGATGATAATAGAAATTTGACTCATTTATGTTAAAGCATGGTTTTAAAATACTAGAGGTTGATTACTAGGTCTACATGAGGAAATATGACCAAGAAAAGTATATTATACAACTATTTTATATAGATGACTTTGGACACTATAAGAACATGATCAATAGGTTGAAGAAATATTTGGGAATTCCATTGGAAATGAATGATTTGGGTCCAACACAACTAAATTTTGGCATGATGAAAGTATCGATAAAAAGAATAAAAATTTGTGGTTGTCACAAGAAAAATAAATTGAGAAAGTGTTAGATAGATTTAGTATGGAAGATGTTAAACCAAATTCCACACCTCTAACATCTGACTTCAAACATAGTGTTGATTTTTTCCCTTGTGTTCAAACAATAAGGAGGAAATGAGTAAAATCCCTTGTGCTTTATGATTTGGAAACTTGATATATGTCATTGTATGCACCTGATTAGATATTATGCATTCATTGGGTGTAGTTGGAATATTCTGACGCAAATTGATTTTTGGGTCTATGTATCTCGACCGCTGATGGCCCTAAGTTATTGTGCCTATGGGTTGTGTTCCCACACAACTGCAACAATGTAGTTTATTCCCCTCCAAATCCTACATAAAAACAAAATATCACCTCTTAAACACCAAAAATTCTCTATGCTAGCCCAATAAAGAACCTCCTAACCTTGTGGCCTAATCCCCACTATTCTATAGTTGTGTTGACTCAATTCCATCATGGATAGTTTCGCTAGTACTCGACTCTACCATGACATCAGGTTAGAAGTATTTGATTTGTTCAAGGTTTGACCTTCCTCCATTTCCCCATGGATGGTCAATTGGGTCCCACTCGAGTTAGAGGTTAAGACATTCTCCCTTCTTGTTATGTTAGGGAATTAAGGGGTCAACTCATTTCATACGTTTACTTTTATTGAATACCCAAATGCCAGACTAGCCAACTAGGTCCCATCAGAGTCTGGTTTAGCACCTTCGCTTGTTCCTCCTAAATAGTTATCACCCAAATTATTTTCTACCTTGGTGCAATTTTGATAAATCATGCAACCTACAATTTAGCCATTTTAGCCTCTCTGAAGTTCTGTGGTCAAGTATCTCCCCATGCCATAGGGACATAACCCTCTATCAATTTGAATTGAGCAGGGTTGATATTTCAAGTCACTCATATAACATAATTCAACAACAACTTGTCTCCACCTTTGGAACCTATAATGAAATAAGTGAACACAATAATACACAAGGGTCGCATGAATAAAAGAAAACAACACATTGAAATAAAACACAAGTTACTTATATATTCAAAAGAAAGGCAATTACATATATGGCCTCTCTTAGCCTGGCGCTATTTGACCTAATTCTTACATTGGATTGGATGTTATCCTAACAATTTGCAAACAACCTAGTTAAAGAAATAGAACCTAACATAATAGGAATATCATATCTGCTAGATCATGCCTTCTAAAGGCTTATAAAATTTATTAAAAAATACAATAAAATAAGGAAACTATGTCCTCAATCTTTGGATACCATGATGCCCTTCTAGAAGCATTTGGAATCAAATTCAGTTTTAGTTTGTGGTTCGATGCTCTCGCATCAAACTCCCACGCTTAAAAATTTTCATGATCTTTTGATCATGTGCTTCATCGTTGCATCTTTCCCATCGCCATCTCATTCTTCAATTAGCACATGTATCTATGAGTGAGTTGCAATTGCACTTCATTGACACCTCACTGACTCTCTCCTCTCACTTAGGATTTTGGAATCATAGTTTCAGCTCCTTTCGAGGCTTCTTTACCTCCTCTTCTTTCTTGGATATCGCAAACTTGCTCACTTCTCCTGAAAAATTTTACCCACAACCACAACTATGGTATTGTTGTGAAAATTCTATCCAACTGTAGTTAGAAGTTATTCTCCTATAGAAAATATTTTCCTGCTCTGATACCACTTGATGCAGAATGATTATGGTGTTTGTGTATCTTGACCACCAATGGCACTAATTTCTTGAGCTTGTGGGTTACGAGCCTACACAACTACAACAATGGAGTTTATTCACCTCCAAATCTTGTGAAACAATTAACTTTCATATGTGAAACACCGAAATTTCTCTATGTCGACACTGAAGAACCTCCTAACCTCATGGTCTAATCCCTGTTAGCTCGTAGCTATGTTGACTCAATTCCATTATGAATTATTTCCCCAACACTTAGCTCCATCTTGACGTTATGCCAAAAGTCTTTTCTTTTCTCAAGGGTTGGCCTTTTTCCATTTCCCCACAAATAGTCGACTAGATCCTACCCAATTTAGAGGTAGGGACTTTGTTCCTTCTCATTTCGCTATGGTGTTAAGTGGTCGGCTCAATTCATATGTAGATTTTTATTGAAGGCTCACAAGACCAACCAATTGACTAGATACGATGTGAGACAGGGTCAGTACCTTAGCTTTTTCCTCCCAAACAAATCCCACCCTGACTATTTTCTACCTTCACCTAATGATGAAAATTCATGCAACCTGCAATTTTGTTGCTTCTACCTTGAGTTTCATGCTTGGGTATCTCCCCATGCCATAGATACATAGCCCTCTATCAATATGAATTGAATATGAATAATCTATTAAGTAACTTCCACAACATAATTCTACAGCAACTTGGCTCCACCTTTAACACATCTAATGGAATAGGAGAACCCAATAATACATAGGGATCACATGAACAAAAGAAAACAACACAAATTCGAAAAAAACACATGTTGATTCCATATTCATAATAAATATGATTACATATATGAACTATATGATTATGGTGTCATTTGGTCTGATTGTTACATTGGATCACCCATTATCCTCACAATTTTCATACAACCTGCTTAAAGAAACAAAACTTAAAATAATAGGAATCTTGTCCCTACAATCTCATGCCTTCTAAAGGCTTGTAAAATTTATTAAAATTTGCAGTAAAACAAGGAAATTATGTCATTCATCTCTGGATTCCATGATGATATTTTGGAAGCATCCAAAATCAAATTTGGTTGGGGTTGGTGGGTCGATGCTACTATATCACATTCCTTACAAATCCAGAGAAATAGCATGAATAAGCAATAAATTAGATTTTTATTTATCACAAGGGTGCTAGTAATTATTATTTATGTCTTCATGATAATAATGTTGTTCTCGAAGGTTATTCAAATGAAAATATTGGTGAATATGCATACAGTAGAAATTTCATTCTTTATTTATATAAATTTGTAGGTACAACAATGGTTGGAGTGTCTAGATTAAAGAAAGTAGGATTCCTATCCACAATAGACGCAAAATACATAGCTACCATAGAATCTTACAAATATATGTTGTTAATGCAACGATTATTAAGAACGATAGAAATAAACAAGATGAATATGTGTTGCATTATCACACTCAAAGCACCATTCATTTAGTGAAAAACCCATCTATCATTCTAAGAAAAAATTACATTGATGTCAAATATCATTAGATTCATTAAGTGTTAGGTGGTGAGATTCTAGATTTGGAGAAAACACATATGTTAACAAATATTGATAAGGGATTAGTATCAAGTCATTAGAAAAAATAAAAAAAAATATTTTCTCAAGGTTCTATTTGGTTTGAAGTGAAGATTGTTATATAAAAATAAAATAAATGAAGCTGGGTCCATCTTAATTTTCGATCTATCAATGACCGAGAGGGACCAAAACACTTTTCACACTAAAATAGGTTTAAACGTCAAGAGATTTAATCACTTCATTTGCTTGGTAGATATAATGTTAAAATGGATCTAGGTTGGTAGTATTTAAAGTCTCTACCATATTTTGGGTAGACCAAAAAAAGTGCTTGAAAAAAGGCTCATTTCCTCTATTAGTTAGACTAAGTGTTATTAAAATATTTGTTGGAGTTATCATGGAGTCAACTAGAAAATGTATTACGATGAGATAAGAGATACAATCTACGAGGAGCCATGAGCTCACTCTTGATTGTGATAATTGATCATTCGAGAATTGAGGAGTTCTCCCCTTGGTTTAAGTGTTACATCAATTTCAAAATTTAATGGATAATTGGAGGTATTATTTCTATCTCATGCTTTATTTATGCAATTCTTTTACATGTTCATAATTTTTATTGGAAGAGCATATCAAAATTCATAAAGGCACTATAATGAAGCATTTACCATTTAGATGATGTAATGTGAGGATTAAATTCCCCTTATATTTATGGTTGATATATCAAACTTGGATCTCAAAAATTAATTTGTTACTTCAAACAACATAATATTACCTTTATGACTTTTTAAAAAGTAACGCTTCTAGTTCCCTAGAATAACATTTTGCCTCAATTTTCAACAAATTAACATTAGTTTATAGCATATATACAATCCTTTATTTATCATAAATGTCCATGCATTAACCCTATTAAATCCATATTCTTTTGGCTTTAGTATCATCAAAACATGGATTAACACTTGGTAATAGGGATTTTTCTTAAACTAACTCTCTTTTGGCTCTAGTATGACCGACACAAGGATTAACACTTGGTTCTATGGGTAATTTTAACTAAATCCTTTACATAATTACCTTGGGACTCCACTAAGATGTGTTAACAAACTTATCTTTAACAAACATAGAGAAATAACTAAAATAAACATTCAAAAATTATTTATAGCATAGATTTTTTAACACAAGGGAAAAATTGATAAGCTTTAATATGTATTATTGAGAGAGATAAGCAAGGTGTATATATATATATATATAGATAGTACTCGAAACATAGGTTTCTTGTACCTCATAAGTTTCAAGCTATATGTATTATTGAGATAAATAAGTAGTGTATATAATCATGTATAAATATATTCAATTCAAACATTTTGATTTCTAAGTTAAATGAATATGGTATTGGAAACACATACTTCCTAAACCTCATAGGTTTCTTCAGAGGTAATGTGCTCATTATTGCCTAAGTGGTCAACAAAATGGACCAAAATCTAGGCATTCCATTTGTCGACAATTTTCATAATGAATTAGAAGAATGTGGATTCCATCATAACTAGGATAAGGGAATTTTTTTATCTTGGCATTGAGTTATGTGTGCACATATGATAACAAAAAAATTGGCATTAGCCTTCTAAACCTAAATATTTATTAGTGTAACTAAAAAAATCTAAGCAATATTGCATCTTGATAAAATACATTCTCCCTGCTTCAACATCAAAAAGCGGTTCAACACTCCCTATAGTAACCCTAGTTGATGTTCACCTTATATAGGGACTAAAATTATAGTTCAACAAGATAAGAAATTTTTTATGTAGACTATATCAAAATAAATACAAGTATGTACCTAGTTTTCTTGTCTGATGTCAATCCCTGACTAAAATTCCTTCGAGTCCTTTGCTTTCATTACCAAACTGGCCAATTCCTCCTTGCCTATATGGGCTCAACCCCTTTGGTCCCCAGACCCAGAAGACTTCAATATCGAAGTATTCAAGTACCCATGCCTAAAAATCCAAGAACCTTTTCTCAAGCTTCCTAATTTTTGAGGTGACTCTAGATCCCCTTGCTCATCCCTCAAATTCATTGTCGTGATAAACTCCCTTCACCATGGATCTCTCTCTATGTTTTATTCTTCCTTCCATCCAAAAGAAAGTCCCCCGCACTTCTGATCAATACATGAAGATTAAAACTCTTCTCCCCCACCACCTCTGCATAAAATAATCCCATAATTCCCACAGCCGCTACCTCCCACTTGACATCGAGATAAATGACTTACATGGTTTTTAGGTAGTTGTTAGCATTTGGTTTAAAAAAATATATTTATAACCATGAAATTGGATTCAATTGATTTGATTGTGTTGATTTGAGTCGATTGGGTGGGGATACCCTGCCTTCAACTTAAATTAACATATGTGACGCTCATCATGACACTTAAGTCTTAAAGTAGCATCTTGTGTAAAACATATTCACGATGTACATTTGTTAAGCTACATATTTTTAACACACACACACACACACACACACACACATATATATATATATATATATAACTTAATACATTCATTGCATTTTCTTGATAGTTAGGTATCTAATTTAGTATTTTCAATAATCAATTCTTTTAGCCTATGTTTAGACATTCTTCATATTCAATTAGTATGTATACTAGTGAAATAAATGTGATGCATACATATGTATCTATCATATGCATGTCTTGTATGCATGCTAATAATCATATTCTATTCGTAATTTGAGATCGATCATTACATACATCCCTCCTTTACAAAACTTCATCTGAAAGTTAGGCTTTATATAGTATATCAGTAACTTTAGTGATTAGTATAATCATGTAAGAATTTCATTCCGTGATTTAATTCTCATTTTTAATGTGAGGACATTTTAAAATTTGTGTTTTGAACATTTATTAGTTTACAAACTTATTAGTCATGCCCTTCCCTAGCATAGTTCCCAAGCGATTCTAGAATTATCTTGTTCTTCCTAATATCTTCCACTCACTTCCTATCTATCCTATATTGGTATATGCCCTGGAATCAACTATACTAAACTAACCATCCATAAACACCCAAGGTTGGGAGCATCGACTACATTGACCTAAATTCCCCAATAGACATTTGGCAATCATCATCATATGTCTAGGGTAGCACAACTCGCACAATCCTCCCATGATTCTAGGTTTTGGAAGATAAATTGTGGGTAACACCTCCACCCCTCCTAGTAGGACCAAGGTCGACACCCTATCATGGAATCTCATAAAGCCTCAATTGTTCTTGGAGTTTTGTCATTAAGTTGATAGTTTGATAACAATATCATTTGTAATATAAACATTGGTCTATGCATTATAACATATGCATCGATATATTCAAAGCCAAAATATATTCAAATAATAGTTTCCAACATTCATATTTGTTGACATATATGATATGGATCTTTAATTTCATATAATATTTATGGTTATTCCTAGCCCATATACTTGTAGTTAGCTTTCACATTAAGTAGTCAAGTGTGGTCACTACAGCTATATCCATCTCATCAATAATAAGAGATATGTGGTATTTAATATAATAACACATGACGATAAGTAAAACATAATGTGTGAACATATTATTCATAACTTAATTCGCATTGGTATCCATGTACCAGAAATGTGTACATATTTAATTAAGAATACATAACAAAACATAATCATTTGAAATAACATTCTCACGTGTAACTCTTCATAATTATATATAAGTTCAAAATGATAGTCTTATATATTTGTCTAAATAAGTAAGGATATACAAAACAAAGTTTCAAGTTCCTTAAAAATCAAAATAAGTTGGGATAATTCTAGCATTCGGTCTATGTGTCTTCCCAGGTAGTACACCTAGGACTAGACTTGTCCCATTGAACCTTAACTTCGTCCACCAGGTGGTTCCTCAGTTGTTGAAATGTATGTTACAGTATGTGTAATGATTCAACTGAGTGATTCCCTCGTATGATGCTTGCAATTTTTTCCATTAAAGGTTACAAGATTCATCATCTGTGTAGTGTCTTAGTACATATGCTTGAAAAACATTATAAATTTTAGGCAAGCGAGGTGGAAATGCAATATGGTGTAGTTTTTCCATGATATTGGCATCTAGGATAGAATATTGAATCATCGATGCTACCAAATCAAGTATCACAATGGTCTACTTTTCACAACAGAATATAAACAACAATAAATCTACTAGTGCACAAAAGATACAAAACTTCTTATAAATTATGTACAATAACCCAATATTTGTTATACTAATCCAACTAAAAAATATAATAGTCTAGGGCTCTCATAAAAGGGATAATGGCCCTCAAATATCCACTAGTACAATAATAAAAAAGACAAGATACACTGATGATATAGTAGATGTAGTCAATGATCACAACTTTGTTGTACATTGCAGGTCCTTTGCTTTCGTTCTGCAGAACCGCCTCCATCAATGCACAAATTCCATGTGGAAACTGAATCTTGGCTATATAATATACCCCTCTATCTAATCATAAGTCCATCTATCATCAACACATGGGGTCTTCGCGCTCAACACTTTGAGACTTTTGTCCATTGTTGCTCCTCAACTCTTTTGGGACTTGTCTTCCCACTATAGTCTTCTTGAGTTTCTCCAATGAAGATTAACATAGGGAAAGAGAGTTTTCACCTAACATCATTGAATGTCGCTTCTCCAAAAATGAACACATGTTGCAACAAACTACTCCTCTGGTTGGCCAAACCTTGAGATTCAATCTGCCTCCTCAAGTATTCACCTTAGTGCATTAAGGTGCCACTTAGGCTTCCAAACTTCACTCTTCTTTAGTTTTCAATGTCCTTCTTGGAAATTTGATCTTGGGATAATTTTGAGAACCTTATTGCTGCCATCCACCAACCTTAAGATGCTCAATACAAACCAAACAACTTTGTTTGCATTAGGACTTCATCCACCTAGCATCCAAACAACTCAAATATACCAATACATACCTTGGGTTTATGTGTCTTTGCTACAATCTCTGTGATCTGGTTAGGGCATGACATGCATCCATGTCATCCCTTCTGAACACCCACACAAACCTCCCTACAACTACAGTCACCCTTCTTTAGCCACCTCCTCTAATACATCATTTCCCTAGCTCCAGTCAAGGCCTTCCAACCCTCTCCAACTGTCTTGAACAAACATGTTGCTACAACGAACTATTCTAGGCACAAATTAGAGACATTATGACCACTCTAAATAACCCTAACTAATATTGGGATAGTCTAATTAATCCACATAGGAATGAAATTTGTTAGAAGAGGAATATATCACCTCAAAAATACACAAAAAACCTACAAATGCGTCCAAATCATGCAACCTATTGTTGCTTCATATTCAGACTTATAAGAGAGACAATTTCACCACAAACACTCCTCAAACCAACTTGTCATATCCTCTTGTATATTGATACCTCATATTGGTATATTGCCTATTCTTGGATGCACTTTCGATGTCTATTATGCCTCCCAACTCACCTTATATCTCCTAGCACTACAACAACCAACTCTAAATCATGTGTGGTGAAGATTTCCACATGAGGCTTTAACTTCCTTGAGGCATACATTATTACTCCTTTGTATTTCATTAATACTACACCTAATCCTTACCTAGATGCATCCATACATACAATAAATTCATTTTCCATGTCATGTACACACAAGATTTGTGCACTCGTCAATAAGCTTTTAAGCTTAGTGAATCCAATATTTCATTCTTCGGTCCACTCTTATCTAACTCCTTTATGTTGGAGGGTTGTGATAGGAGTTGAAAATTTTGAGAACCCTTCTACAAACCTTTGATAGTATCTATTTAAACCCATAAAAATACACACTCCATGCATGCTTTCTAGTATCAGCCAATCCATTATTTCTTTTACCTACTGGAGATACACTCAGATTCCTCCACTATATATAATATGACCTAGGGAATGAATCTTATTCTAAAAGAAGGAACACTTAGATAGCTTTCCATATAACTTGTGCTCCCAGAGGCAAGATAGTACTATGTACAAGTTTCCTTCATACTCCTTGTTTTTGGAGTATATGGGAATATCATCTAGGAAAACTTGTACAAAGCGATCAATATATTTACAAAAAAACATTATTCATAAGATTCCTAAAAACTGTGAGTGCAATGGTCAACTTGAATGGAACCATTTTGAACTCCCAATAGATAAAGCATGTTTAAAATTAAATCTTAGGAACATTACTATCCTTAATTCTTAATATATGATAGCTAGACAATAGATCAATTTTTGAAAAGATAGAAGCCCTTTTCATTTGGTCGAAGAGATCATCTATTCAGGGTATTGGATACCTATTCTTGATTGTAGCTCTATTTAAGTCTCGATAGTCTATACATAGTTGCAAGGAACCATATTCTTGACAATAATTACAAGTGCACCCCAAGGTGAGATATTGGGTTGGATGAGTCTTAAGTTTAATAGTTCCTTCAGTTGTATGAGAAATTATTAAATCTATAGAGTCGTCATTCTATACAATGTCTTAGATATTGGTTTTGTATGAGGTTTTAATCCTATTTTCAAATCAATCTCCCTTTCACAAGGTAATCTCAATAGTTCAATTACAAAATCATCCATAAATTCAGGATACACAAGATATTTCTCTGGGGATGGCCCCTTTTCCTTGCTTACCTCCTTAATGGCATATACCTGATAACCTTTTCTTAGACAATGCTTCATTTTCATTGATTATATGAAGCATAAAGATGCCTTCCTTTTAATATCTTGGATTTGGATCAAATCTCCTTCATAATTTATAAAGAGATTTATCTTTGAATAATAGTCCACCCAAGCTTCGTGAGGTTCAAAGAAATCCATCACTATAAAGAGGTCATTAGTACCTAAGAGACATATGCTTTTGACTTAGTCGAACATACCCCTAAATCAACCATAAATTCCTCAACACTTGACTCTACAGACCATAGTTCCCGTGACGCCATTTATATCTATCTAAAATGTTTTTCTTATGTGTTTCCAACCCACATTTATCTAGTGCATATGAAGAAATGAAACTATCAATTGCACTAAAATCAAATAATATTTTGAGCTTTATGTTGTTAATTGTACCTAATGTCTCCACTACAATGGATTGATGTTCTCCTTAATTATTGTTGATTGTTGCATGGATTCTATTATTTCCTTTGATATTTAATGATGGATCTTTTCCTTCCCTATGAAAAACACTTGATAAATCATTTGGTAAATCATGTTGGGAATGAGCTCCTTCATATCCCTAACCATTAACTTGTGGAAATATATACTATGAGTTTCTTGAAAAGGAGTTCCTTTCTCTTGTGCTTCTGGCTATTCTGAAATTTCCCTAAGAGTTTTATTGTTGCATGTTATACCCCGATAAGACCACAAATACAAAATTTGTTTCCATTGGAGCCCTTTCTCCTACTTCCCTTGGAGTAAATCTATTACCAAAAGGAAGTTGCCTCGAACTAACTCCCTTGAAGAAGTTCCAAGGGGTATTTCCTATAAACCCTAACTTTGGGGGTCTCGTCAACCCGATGTCCCTTTTGATCCCTAGATGCTCCTCTGCATAATGAGAGAATTCCACTACCTCTATCACTGGTGATGGCCTCCACATTCTGAACATGGCCCTAATTTGTGGGTTTAATCCATACACAAAATGATCAGCTTGACATTGATCCATATATATATAGGGGACATATTTTACGAGTTCCATAAATTTGATCTCATATTGCTCCATTGTTTTGTTACCTTGGAGTAACATGTGAAATGTTCTAGCCTGTTACTCTTGAAAGTATGATCACAAGAAATTTGTGCAAAATATTTTCTTGAACAACTCCCAAGAGATGTTTTCTAATATGGGTTGTAACTATTTTTCTATATTTGTCAGCCAAATTAAAGCACCTCCTCTTAACTAAAATATACAAATATTCATTTTGGAGGCAAAGACATATTCCCTTAGTGCCAAACACCTTGCCATTCCTTTTAACCATGCCTCGACACGTTCTTTGGCCCATCCTTCTGAAAATTTCAGGAGTTTAATCTTCTGACGCTCCCTAGAAATATTCTCATGAGGTTATCTATGATTTGATCTTTTAGATCCCACTTTGTTTCCTTCCTCAAGGAAAGGTTTCTTTTCCTCGATACTGGATTTCGGCAACCCTTTTAGCATTTCCAATATTGTTTCCAATGAGCACATTATAATGGCTAGCTCAGGTGCCAGAGCGGATGGTGTTGATGATAATGGTTGTGGTGGAGATGGTGATGTTTGGGAAGTTTTAGTGTCTACGGATAAATGCCTAAACCCCTAGACTAGTAGCTAAGTCTAGAACAACAGTGCAAAGCATTCTCTACTTTTTCTATAATCAATAGATTAAATAAGATAGTAAAGAAGCCTACTTGTAGCTTTCTCTTACTCCTTATCTCCCTTGAACAATTATGTCACTCCTTTCCGTACTTAACCCGCTTGAAAAGTACCTTCACATAGACAGAAGACAAAAACTGATCAAAGCATATGATAATGGTCTATTGATTAAACATAGAATGAAATCAAGTTCATAATACACATATGAAAGCATCAATGGACAATACAAACATATGTAAAAAGAATTGAACACATTATTCCTAAAAGGAAGAGTTACAACCCAATTTTCTTGATTCAATATCACTCCTCTAGTTCAATCCCATCCTCTCTTCATAACAAGCAAGACATTTTGACATCATTATAATACTTGAAACCAACTCAAGTCTCATATTAACAGCATCTCCCTATAATTCAATGATTTCTAGCCCCTAATCACTTAGATGAGTGGTCTTTTTATAGGTGAATGAAGGAAGTTATGCCATAAATGGTGATAATGAATTCCCTCCCAAACTTAGAATTTAGTTCCATGGAGGAAGGGATAAAGGGATTGATGTTCCTTAACTCCCTTCCTCATCCAAATTCGAGCTCAAAGGAGTAGATAAACTTGGAAAGCTTCTAGATGCATCCAATGGATAAGAATATTCCCAAACCCCAATGAAATTTCACTTGAATGCACCCAGTGCAGGCCAAAGAGGGCTCAAGTGCACTACATAGCACCCAAGCAATGTACTGGACTGCACTACAGTGCACCCTAATGAAGGTCTACCTGTGTTGATCTTCTTAGAGGTAATTTTTGGATGATTTCAGTCATGGAATCTCTTCGGAAGGAGGCATTCTGATGGTTGACTTCATTTAGGGCATGTAATAACTAAATTAGGGTTTTATGGGCCCTAATAGTACTGATCTATAGGTTGGGGTTGATGTGCCCGGATGGATTTGTAATAGTTTCCCCCTAAAGCATGAAGTCGTAAATATGTATGTCGAGTGAAATGCTTTATCATATGGAGAGGAGGTTTTGAAGTGGAAGGTGACCTGCATTAATTACAATGCATATATCATGATAATTTGATTTTTTCTCATGAACTTGTTGAGGGAAGGCATACCCATGCTCAGCTTATATACTTTCATTACATGTACAAATATAGTTGTCTACAGATATAGACCCATGAATGGATGACCATGAATGTAAGGCCATTGTACATTTGATTTAGTACTCCTGAAAATATCGTAGCCGGGTTGGATGAAACTAGATCCGGGGTCTTCAATGTCGTTCAATATTTCACTCAAGTATAAGTCTAACCATGTGAATAGATGATTTGAAGTTGAACATGGGAAGACATCATCTAATTACCAGCTAATGATGTAAGCTGTTAACAGATGCGAGAGGAATCACCAATAATGATGATGACCTTCAAGGTACTACAGTACATTTTGCATGGTGTGAATAAATGATTTGATGTCGAACACCATACAAATTCTTTCGGTTGAAGGCTAGTTATGTCAACCTATTGCCGAAAGCAAGAAACCTGCCATTGATGTATCCAAGCCTCAAGGTACTAAAGGGGTGTTTCTAAGTCAAATTCTTGGATAATGTGTTGATGTCAACAAGAAGCAATTTGCCACAAGAGGGCCTTACTTTATCCCACATCAACAACACGAAACGAGGTAAATGATTTTAGAGATAAAAAAATTGACTGACGACAGAAGGTTCAAGAATCACGGTCATGAAAATGAAGGTTTATGGTATTGCAAAGGATGAAGTTTGAACTAAATGACTTCTCTTGAACATGTCGGCGACACTAAGATGAATTGGTAGCATTGACCCAAAACAAAGAAATGGATGGTATGATAGACCAACAGTGTGATAACCATCAAGCTGAATGACCCAACCCACATAGTCATGGTGATGAAGTGAAAGTGTCATGTTCAAGAGCGACTTTCTACCATAAATTGTTTTCCCCTTTTCTAAATTTCCCCAGTCATTGTTGAACAGTACCTCTTTATTTTTATCAAGCTTGAGGAGGATAACATATGCTTGTTGTATAATTCCACCCTTCAGGTTAATCCAACGCTATTTGATGCTTTAACGATTCTAGCGAAGGTGAAAGTCAGTCTTGTCTAGATGGACAAGTTTGCCGCTATTTGATCTTTTTAACGAGTTTAGTGATAAATATAACTTGGTCCTTTTCATGTTTAGAGAGTTTGAAAAGGGACGAAAAGGAAACTCCAAAAGTTCTTTTTCACAAGTTAATCTCTCAAGTCCAAAAAAGCGTAAAATAATACAAGAGAGATATTGTTTCTAATCCATTAACGAGCTGGAAAGGACAAGCACTCAGCAATATTTTCATGTTTAGAGAGTCTGAAAAGAGCTTAAAGAGGACTCCATTTTGAGGAATGAGTGGTGTCTAGGATAGCATCTGGTTCCAGTCATATTGGAACTTCTCAAAACATGTTGATTTATGTGAAGAGGCTAGCTAATAAGACCACTCATTGCAACTGTCCCTCAAAAAGGGTAAAACAACCAGGTGAAAGCACATGATCATCCAAGCAGATAGTGACAATGGAGGGAGAAAAAAACCAGGGCTCATATGATGGAAGTGCTGATAGAATGGAAATCACGAGGGTTAAAAATGGAAATGGGTTCATTTTTACACAAGCTTGAACCATAGGGAACTATGCTTGGGTTCAGTTTCATGTTTACACAAGCTTGAAACAAAAACTATGCTTGGATTCAATTTCATTTTTACGCAAGCTTAAAACGAAAAACTATGCTTGAGATTGCTTTACATGCCCCCAGCATGATGAAAGGGAGAATATCCTGTAACCAGATGGAAGTCGCTACGGTGAAGTAGGACGGTTATCCGACACCTTTTTGGCTTCATCTAGATAGGGACAAAGGTGAATGGGGTGATTCCCTTCACATAACCTATAGGGAAACTTAACTTTACCACTAGGTGCATGCCCCCCAAGCTTCATTGTATTCACCTAAGTAGACTACTCATGGCTATTAAGTGGATGGAATGAAGGTTCTTTTACAAGATCAAGTGAAAGACTCGACTGGGATTTTACAAGATCTAATCAAAGACTCGAATTGGAACTTTGCTCCAGGGGTCCTTGTTTCATTTTTTAATGAGCTTGACACAATACAAGGAACTCTACTTATACCCTTAGTTTCATTTTTTAACGAGTTTGACACAAGACCAGGAACTGTCCTCATAGTCCAATGTTTCATTTTTTAATGAGGTCGACACAAGACTAAGAATTGTCCTCGTTGACCTGTTTCATTTTTTAATGAGGTTGACATAGCAAAATAACTATCCTCATACTCCTTGTTTCATTTTTTAATGAGGTCAACACAAGACTAGGAACTATCCTCATTCCTTGTTTCATTTTTTAACAAGGTTGACACAAGATAAGGAACTATCCTCATGGGAACTGTTTCATTTTTTAACGAGCTTGACACAGTAAAAGAACCATCCTCATAATCTTTTCAATCTTAACCCATAAGAGGTCACGAAGGAGAGATCTGGTTCCAATTCCCCCAGTACATGATGTACAAGATCACTGAATTGATCGTCAATTGGAATAGGTTGCCACATAATTAACCCATGGCAGGGATGATATCATTGGTACAAAAGGACAATTTATGGAAGACGGTTGGCTGGGACCAGGAAATGAAAGCTAGTCAACAGTGAAAATTCTGCCTTCATGCAGGAAACAAATTAGTCAAAAGAGTGTTGAAACAATAGCTCTCATGTTATAAACATAGTCGCGCCCTAGAAGTAAGTTGTAATCAAAAGGGCCTAGGATTACCATCGCATTCAGATAAACGATTTTTCCTCCCAAAGTAATAGGTAACTAAGGGAGGATCCCTAATGGTCAACTGGTTCCTCTGTTAAAAGCCAACAGATTCTGGGTAACAGGCACAAGTGGCGGTGAACCGAGCGCTTACCAAGCAGTTGAGGAAAGGATACTCACATATGCACCTTCATCTATAATAGTGCCAGATACAATCATATTACAAACCTGTACTATGATCTAGAAAGGTACATAAGAAGGAAGACGGAATCCTGCTAATCGATTCCAATCAAAGGAAGTGACCAGGCTACTTGGAGGGGGTACCGTAGAAATGGGAGAATTAACCCCTTGAGTTACAAGAATGGGAGGATTTTCCTCCTGTCTTGACGGAATAAGCGGATTGCCCCCAAGCTCATTTGAATCTAAAGAAACAAAAAGAACCTGAGTAGTATCATATTCACACTCTTCAGGAAGGGTACGATTAGTTGAAGGTAAAATTGGGTCAATTGTTACATCGACCTATTGATTTGGGTCGGGTATAGACTCATAGGATTCACTTTCAGAGAGAGTGAGTTTGACCAACGGTTGATTTGACTCAGCCAATTCATCAACTAATGGAGGATTAAGGGATAGTTTCCTATAACCAGATGGAAGTCATTACAGTGAAGCAGGACAGTTATCCAACACTCCTTTGGCTTCATCCAGATAGGGACAAAGGTGAATGGGATGATTCCCTTCACATAACCTATAGGGAAACTTAACTTCGTCCTTTTTTCCATGAGCTTTACTACCACTAGTTGATGGTGTGTCACCAACATGATCTCCAGAAGTTGATGACACACAATGATGTGAATGACAAGACCAATCTTCTGAGATTTGAGGAATATTAGGACAATTTCGAAGAAGATGGTCTCCCGCACAAAGTTTGCATGGATATCGAACTTTATGAGGCTTAACGGATGGTTTCTCATCAGATGTTGCATTCAAAGCAATGATTGCTTGGTTGCCCCTCTGCTGAATTTGCTTCTTCTTCTTCTTCCTCCCTTTCTTCTTCTTCTTAGCCACTTGGTTACTAGTACCAATACTTTCACCAGGTGAAGAGGAAGAAGGGGAGGAAGAAACAACTAAGTAAGAAGGAAAAGGGTCAACTTTAGGATCAACTAGAGGTTGATTTTGTCTAATTGGAGGTGTACTCAATTGCAAAGAAATCACGACATTTTGAACCAAGGAGGTTGAAAACAACCATACCGGAAAGCCAATGGTAAATCCCGGAAGGGGCAATGTAACCATATAAGGAGTACCAATATTTCCGAAAGGAGGAAAAGGACTAGGATTCCCATCAAAAGGAATTCCTTGATCGGTGGACTCCAAATTTGTTGCCATATGTTTCAACCTAAGATCAACTAAGGAGTGAGCATGGAGGATGTTATCCACATTCAATTAATTTATTTTAATCAAAGTAACATAACAAAAACAAAAGAGGGATAATCTAGGCAAAAGGTTTACCAAGCATTGTGAACTGCAGAATACCTCCCAGCGGACTGAGAATTACAGGCAGGCAATCTCCCCAAATGTTGTGTTCGATGTATCACAGTGTACAATGCTGACTCGGTTACCTAAGGATGGATAGCAACCTAGAGTTTTCCTCCCATATATACCCAAAGGTACGTGAAGGCCCAGTTCATATAAGCGTTGTCTAATGCAAAACCGTACTATAACACTGCCCTATATACCCGAAGGTACGTGGAAGAGCTATGATAGACTCACGTATGTGGAATGAGGTATCACACTCAAGATGTATTGCAGACAAGTTAGCAATAGCTGCTTTGTTTTACGACACCAGAACACGTCTCTAACCTAGAACCACTAAATGTTCTTGTTAATGACAATGCTCCATTAGGTAAATTGATGTTTATTTTAAGTTGATCTTGCTTAGGAATTTTCCTTTCAAGTTCACCACGTGATGTATTCGAAAATTTCTAGGAATGCAACTATCATGATAAGCATTCTTTCCATTCAATTTAACAATGAAAATCCTAGCTACTTAGGGATAGAGCAATCAGATTTCTTTTGATCAAAGAGAAAAGAGCACAATCTAAATGCAAATTCCTTACATTATTCCTATCAGCACACACAAACCTTTTTCAATGCAACATTCATGTATTTATTTTCGATTTCCCTTAATGTGAATGAACAAAAAGGAAAACTAATGCACAATCAATCAATAAACTCTTTTCATAAAAAAGATGATTTTGCGACAATTTATTTTCGAGGAAAGGAAGACTTTACAACACTTTCGTTTTCAAAGAAATGAGGAATTACGACACTTTCAACAAAAAAATTAATCATATGCACACATCAATCAATCGATCTTTCATGAATGAATACTTTACGACAATTCAACTTTCAAAGGAAAAGACAATTTTACGACACTTTCTTTCGACAAAGATCAATCAATCAAAACACTAACTTTCGACTATAGATTGAAAATGACAAAGTAAATACATAATAAACATTTATCAATCCTAGTCTAAGTAGGGCCAGCTAAGGAGATGAAAACCTATTTTCTGAGACATGACATCCATTTACAATCAACAAACAAGCAATTGGAAGAATTTTGGCAAAAAATTTAATTCCAAGGGTGGGAATCTAACCCTAGGAATATTAGTGCAGGCCAAAGAGGGAGTAGTTGCGCTACAGTTTACTGTCTCTAACTAGAGGGTGCATTGCAGCGCACTGTCTCTAAGGCTAGCCTGCGCTGATTCCTGTAAGGCCACTCAAGAGTCATCTAACCTTAAATTTTGACCAAAATTCAATGCAAAAGGCTGAATTACAACAAGTATGTTAAGGTGTCTAAGGAGGTGGATTGGCTACTAGGAAAGATGATTCACTCACCAGCGAAGTCGCCAATTTATTTTGGGAAGTTTCAGTGTCTACAGATAAACGCTTAAACCACTAGACTAGTAGCTAAGTCTAGAACAACAGTGCAAAGCACTCTCTACTTTTTCTATAATCAATAGGTTAAATAAGACAGTAAAGAAGCCTACCTGTAGCTTTCACTTACTCCTTATCTCCCTTAACCAATTATGGGCTCATTGATTTACTATATAAAGGCACTTGACTTCCTCCTCAAAGGACACAATTCTAATGACCATCTCCTATTGTCTTTGTTCACACATGTAATAATAAGAGGATGAATCTAAGGCACAATAAGAGGATGAATCTAAGGCAGACTTGAAGGATGAATTTGAAGCAAACCAAAATTTCTAAGGAAAGTACAAGAGGCCGAATTTGTCTCTAGTTGCCCACATTTGACATGGGTATGTATGTGGTCAGCTTGAAATTGTTTTTTAACTAGAATCTCATATTGTATCTCTTGTTGAATGAGATAATTTCTCTAAGGTTTTTGGGTTGTTTCCTAAAAGAGGATTTGCCCAGGGTAAAATTTGTGTCTCTTGTCTCTTCATGATCCTACTTTCCTTGTTGTTTTACTATCGGAGATTTTTTTATGTAAAATTTCTTAATGATGAATGTGACACATGATAAATCAATAAAAAAAATCACTGGAAGTAATTATCAGTCTAGGAAATCTTGAAAAAATCAACATGGTATCATAGCTAAGGTTAAAGAGCAGCCTCGAAGAACCCAATTATGAGAAGGTTGAGGTTCTAGAAATTCTCTAGCTCAAAAGTCTAATTAACTAAGCAAAGAAGGGTACATAGTCAAGTTTGTATCTATGTATGCCATGTATTTTTCAATGAGGAACAAAGCCCTAGATTAGCACTAAAACGCCTCAAGTCAAAGGAAGAGAGGATCATTGATTAGGACACATACAAATCAATTCCTTAAGATAGTTCGAAGAGTTATAATGAGAACAACAACAAGGGTTCTTTTAAATAACATCGCAAGGATTTAATATATGGGTGAGAATCAAGCCAGCCCTGGAAAGTGCCCAAAAAAGAGCTCAAGCCTATTTCATAATTCACATAAGGCTGAGCTCGACCAGTGGTAGATTAGTCTCAAGGCATCTAAAGGATTAAAAACAAGACCAAGTTATCTTGCTGGTTGAGATTATGTTCATGACCTTATACCTAGTTATAGGTAGGTTGGAGGACCTCAGTTCAAGAACAAGAAAGTCGAGAAGCCTCAAACCTATAAAATGGCCAACAAAAGTTGTCTTTATATAAGAGGTCTACTAAAGTCTATTCGAATAGATTGTGGAAAATATTGTTCATGAATATGAATTTTATTAGCAACCTTTGAATGATAACTTGCAAAGTGGCAATATCATTTCATGGTTTTTTCTTTTCTAAGTACCACACACTCATGCCAATTGAAGAGTATTTGTCTGCCTCAATGATTTCTCTTGACTCTATGTTAGGCCCTTATACTACTAGTGTAACCCCTTATTGTTATTAGTACAACCCCCTTATTATATTGATGTACCCATATAGTGCCCATATTGTTACTATTGTGCCCCATAGAAGCCCACTATTGTTATTATTGTGC
>APFE031397726.1:0-10972 GCA_000404065.3 Pinus taeda | reverse complement strand
AATGATTAAAGGGCTTATCAGGATCAAGTTGTAGCTTTTGTTAGTTCAACCTGTTTGTCAGTTCGGTTTTGGAGCTCTCTCTATTCTCTCATACTCTTGGACGCTTAGAGCAATCTTAGAGAACTCTAGCATTAAGGAAAGAAAGCAAAGGAAGGATTAGGAAAGAAATGGAAAAGTGAGGAAAAGTTGGATCAGGAAACTTCAACAGGAATACTTGTAGGTAATAGGTTGCATGTGTGATTTCCTAGTTGGTTTGTGAATGCATGGTACTGTTGAGGTAAAACATAACCCCCCATTTTTGACTTGTTCACCTGAAATAATGGGGACCCTTTCTATAATATTTTGGCTAAACACCTTCTAGGATTTTTATTTAGTTGATTATCTTATGCTTTTGTTAATTTTTCATTTTCTTTGGATTCTTATTTTGATTGCTTTGTTAAAATCAATTTCTTATAAGCTTCCCATTCATGCTTGTTTTGCCTCATTTGGTTAGCTAGTTTGTAAAAGACACCCCTTTGAATTCTAATAATTTATGTCGTTTCGGTCAAAAATGCGCAAAATGTACAATATCCTTTTTTTGTAAATAGATTAATCCAATAATATATTCATTTTAAATATTAACCACTACTTAGTTCTTACTAACATTTTTCATTTTTTACTCATACAACCAAATCATAAAATATCGGGATTTTAGAAATTTACTTCAATTTCCAAAATTGATTACTCATCTCGGAAACCCAAAATATCAAAGTGGCTATAGTTTAAAAACTAAAACTCATAAAATAAAACAAAATAAAAAATTAATGTTTAATGTTAAATATTAAATTTAATAACATTAATAAATATAATTAATTAAATTAAATTAACATTTAACACAATTAACAAACATTATATAATACAAAATAAATAAATAAAAATACATATAGGAATACAAATAAATAATAAAAAATTTCTTTTGATTGCATCGGGACCTCAGATCAGATCGGGGGTTCTAATTAGAACACACCTTTATAAACCCCCGATCGCATCCTTCCCTCACACCGATCACTGATTGAGAAAAGTCAAAAGGCATAGGTTAAATGAAACTTTCGTTTTTGGTTTTAATTCTTTTCAAACCTCACTCATACGTGAGTAGAGTGGAATAAGTGAAATAGGGTAAGGTAGTTATAATATAGTAAATAGTGTTAATTGAATATTAGATTTAATATCTATTAATTTAAATAATTAATTTTATATTATAATTTAAATATAAAATTTAATTAAATTAATTAAGTTAAAATTTAATAATTTAGATTAATATTAGTTAGTTTATAAATAGTTAATTATAATAGTTAGTTATATTAATAACAGTTTATTAAATAATTAGTTTAATTTATGATTAACATTCAAATTAGAAATAATTATTAAATAATTAAAATTCTAATTTAGGATCAAATTTTTAATTAATATTTTGATTTTTAGACCAATAACAGAATTTCTAGATTTGTGCCAAAATTAACTCATCTACTTTGGAAGCTCATAGATTGAGTCTTACCTGGCCAAATGAGGTCCAAGATGGCTTATTGGAAAGATAAAATCAAGGAAAACATTTCTAAGGAGGTTTCAGTAACAGTTTTGGTTATTTATTGGGTCAAAAATTAGGCAAAAAAACAAGCTCAGAATTTCTAAAATAAAATTAATTTTCTTAGTTTTATTTTCTGCATTTTCATTTGTCCAAGCCTCTTCTCAATGCAGATCCATTAGTCAATGATATCCTTGGCCAACTAAACCATCTTAGGCATCAATAGAAAGCTTACATTTTATTTTCAATTATTTATTTAATTGTATTTGATTGGATTTGTTTTACATGCCAGAAATGACATTTTGATTTTATTGTTGCATTTTAATTTATTTTGATTTCTTCTTGCAGGAAAACAATAGAAGAGATATGGAGAAAAATATCTCAATCAATGGGAATGCTACAGCAATTAAAGATTGGAATTTTGAGCAAAAAAATTGAATTGGGCATATTTCTCTTTAACAAACTTTCCTCTCAAGAATTCCTTTGCAAATATTATAAATAATAGATTCTAGAATGGAATAAAGGGTTTCTCTCCTCTGCACTTTGGACTTCTAAAAGCACTTTTGTAATAGGAATTTAGAATTGTAGGAGGGAGGAGGGAAAATCTCAGATCTGGGGATTATTGAGGATTCTCTTTTGTAGCTTGAATTATGCATGATGGGCAAAGTTTGCACTATTGTGGCTTTAGCTTTGAAAGAAAAAGTTCAAGAAATATAAAGGACTGTTGGAGACTCAATGTTGTTATTATGTATCTCTGTTCTTATGAATTGATTTCTGATTTCTGAGTAACTATTTACTCAGAAATCTGTCTTGTAAAACTGATTTATTGAATGGTAATGTGTTGTGAACTATTTTTTCATATTATTGTTTAACTATTGGATTTACTGATTTGATAATCAATAACATTTTTGTGAATTTCTTCTTGAGTGTTGTTGACTGATTATTTCAGTTAATAGTTCTCAATGGGATGTATTTTGGTATCCATAATGTCAGTTAATTGAACTACTTCATTAACTTGATATTCCTTATAAACCAAACATATTTAAATCACAATACTTTAAATATCTTGCTCTTGGTTGAGTTAGATCTATATTTGTCTAATTAAGATAGGATTAAAATTAGTTTCTTTTTGCTTCCATTATAGAATAAGTTTGTATAGAATAATTTCTACATTCTTTTAAGTCCTCTTCTCAAAAAGACAATTTTAGCTGTGGGTTGGTTGAACCCAAATCAACTTAAGGGTCATTCTCTTGTCCGATCAGCAAGAAGAAGTGATCTAATATCTCTAACTATTGGTAGTGAAAGACACATCATAAACCAATAGCGATAGGGAGAAGGTAACTAGACCTAGTTAAACCAGTCGGAGCCATCAAAACAAATGGAAAAGGAGATGCTTTAAGGCCCGGACCGGGTGCTTATCCCCCATTGTTGTTGCAACGATTTTCAAGGCATCAACATTTTTTGCGCTAGAAGGAGGGCCTAAAACTTATTGTCTATTGGAGTCTTTTCAATTTTAACATTTTATTTTTTATGATGGCTCCTCTTAAGCTTCCAATTTTGAGTTGTATCCATGGACGTACATCTACCAATACTCCACCCAAAGTGGTAAGACTCTTGTTTTAGGCAAAGTTTAATAGTAAGAGAAATGTTTCTGCTTTTAATCATGTCTTTCAATTTATTCAAAAGGTTTCCAATTGTGATTTTTAAGGAATCGATGAAGGCATTCTATGTAAAAATTTTACTCTCACATTTGCGGAAAAAGCCAGAAACTGGTGTAAAACTCCTCCAGTTGCCTCAATTCGCAGATGGGATCAATTTGTTACAATTTTCATTTGTAAATTTGATGGCTATGATTATGAACAACTATATGATGAAATTGAATATCTACGAAGGTTTGAAAATGAATCTGTTATTGATTTTAATATTCGATTTCATTTGAACTGTTTAAGATTTAAAGTCAAATATAAACCTATAGAAAAAGAATCACTAGATTGGTTTGAATATATTTGCTCTCTTCCTTCTATTCCCAATCCATAAGAAATTAATTCAAGCTTTGTCTCATTCCCTTCTAGCATAAATGAGAATTCCAATACGGATGTGAAAATACATTATGATGAAGTGGTCTCACAAATCTTGGAAAATATTTCTGATCAAATGAAAGAAGACAACAACAACAATTTCGAAGAAAGAGCCACCGTGAAAATCTGAAAGCTACTCTATAGTGAATTCAAAAATTCAAATTGAAAATTATCAAGTACAAGCAGAAATCAAAGTAAATAATAACACCCAAACTATTGTACAAATTTCTGAATTTTTTCATGAGAAGTAAATGCCAAAATTAGAAAAGCAAAGCAATCCTCTTCATAAAAGCATGAGTATGCAAAGGAATGATTTGCAATCTAAAATTTACAATGACCATAATACACTTGTTCTCAAATAGAGACATTTTTAAATACATTGTTTCAGGTTCACATTTTTCCCTTTATCCTGATATTTTTAATAATGGTAATTTTCCCCTCTTGGTATTAACGATATTTCAAAAAATAAAGAGGATGATCTAAATGAATTACCAATGAGTTTTTATCAAGATAGAGAAACAACTATTGATTATTCTTTTACCATTAATGAACATGAAATTTTTATTCCTCATTGTTTTGATATATTGGATGAGATCAACGAGAATTCTAGAGAATATTGTGAAGTTGCTTATGATAATTACTCTGACATTGAGGGCGTTGATTACTATCTTCATGAGAAAATTCAAATAACATTTGAGAATGAGGGACATTTCAACTTAGAAATTATTCCAACTAATCCCCATTCTAAAGTAGCGAATTATCTTCATGATTTAACTATTCAAGAAAATATTCCAATTTATGATTCATATCATGACCAAGCTTTCATTCCTACTCATAATAATAATTCAGTTTCTAATTCACAAGTTGGAATTGGCAATTACTCAAATTTCATAATTCTAGTCAATCCTTGTGAAAAATGAATTATTTCAAAACAATCCCAATTGTGTTGTCACAATAGTGATTTCATTTTATTTTTGCTTCCTCAATTCTTTTGCTTAAAATTAGATTTTATTTCTAATTTTATTTTTTAGATTTTTGATATTTTAAGCTGGCATATTGAGCACTTTTCTATCAAACACTCAATTGATGCATTGCCCTATTACGAAATTGAAGTTTCATATTATAACCATGAACATCAAAAGCTTAATATTTCAATTTCAATAGATGTTCATCTGTTATCAAAATATTCTATCTTCTCAAAGGTAGTTTTAACAAGAGAATGTATTTTTACAATCTAGCTAACAATCCAATTCAATTAATAATCTTCCATTATATCTAACAGACTTTCATCCATTTTTCGTTAACTCATTTGGAAAATATTTGGAAAGTTTTCCTTCATGGAAGATTGTTAATAATTTAACATTTATAAATAACACTAACAATTTTTTCCAAGCCTTTGAATTTAGAAATTCATCTTCACAATCTTCCATGTCATTTCCTCTTTTGAACATTTCCCAAACCTTAATGAAAACTCATCCAAATTTTTATGATCCAATTGGTATTCAATTGGAAAGGAAATTTCAAGAGAAGGAGGTTTCAATTAAGTTGTTGACAATAATTGTGCATTCTACTTAGAGATTTTATTTTCTTAGTTCAATTAGCTTTGTATTTTTATTATTAATGGTTAAACTGTACATACATGCAACAATTAAAATGAGAAAATGGTTACACTAGAAATATGACTATACCTAGCCATTTTCATGTATATGGTTAGAATAGCAGTGGAATTAATTTAATTTGTTTATTTTTATTTCAAGAGTTTTGCAGATTAAAAAATAAATCAAAGCAATTAGCCGCTCTCACACATGTTCAGTGAAACATTTTCTTCTTATCAGAAAGTTTTAATTCTTGTTTTCCTTTTTAAAATTTCTTGTAGCAATACCTCTACCGATGAATACATCTCTGTCTATTTCGAATAATGTATTGACAGAATTTAATTGAGTATGCACCTGGCACACATTTAAATCTATGTTGATATTCTTCCACAATTAGTGCCTTTATCCCATTCAGATCTTTAGTTTATTGTCTGATGCTGCAATACGCATCATATTCATTTACAAAAGGCATTATTGAACAGTCACTATAACAATACAAATTCTTATCAAGTTATTCAAAATAAGCAGAGGTAATAAATTGTTGTTTCAATTCAAAAGGGAAGACTATTTTCATGTTTATTTCTGGTAGATTTTATCTTTCCTGAACATGGATAAGTAGATTTTATTTAGGCTGATTTCTCACTCCGATTTAGAATAAATAATGAGATGATTTTGAACAAAGGCAAAATTTTGATAAATCGAAGGAAGAATTTGAAGATTCATGAAGTAAAAACTACAGAGAATTTCCTTCCAGGTACACATTCACAAGTTCATTCTCATTTATTATAAGTTTCTCTTGTCCTTAGTTTATTTTTTATTTTTGTTTTGTTTTATTTACAGGTTTTCATTTGTTTCCAAAACTTCAAGTAAGCAAAAAACCCATTTCAAATTTGCAACAGGTTCAGGGAAATTTTATTTGTGATTCATTATAATTTGAGCATTTTTACCTTTGCTTTCAACCATTAGAAAGCCCAATTCAAATTTCAAGCAGTCTCATAGGATTCAACTTGATTTTCATATTGTTGATACTTTAGTGAAAATATTTGCAATATTTTCATCCCACTCATTTTTGTCAATCATCTCATTCTCATATCACATCATCCATATCACAACCATTTGTATCATAAGATTTCATCGGAAGTAGCTCTTAGCAATTTTGATAACAAATTGTTCATAAGATATCTCTGATGTATTATCTCACTCATATGCCATATCACATTTCGCATATCGGAGGTTTGCAGTTGAAGTATACTCCTATTACATGAATCACCGATCTCCAATAATTGACCTTACCAATATTGTGATGACCCCATAATTCCAGACTCGATATGAAACTCAAATCAAATTCATAAAAAATATCATGTCCGCTCAATCACAATAATGGTAGGAGCATAACTTTAAAGGGGTCGATGTCTCGGATCCAATATGTTATTAAATTTTCATCATAAGGTTATCGAGTCCACTCTTCATTGCATATCGGCGTATGAAGAATTGTTACCTCATGTGCTTAAGATCGTTGATTGCTAATTAGCCATGTCATCCATCACATCACCGATATCGCAATCGCTTCATCACAGTTTTATTTATGCTCACATCACAATTCTAAATCTGCGATGTGCATTGTACGATGTAGGAAGCACAATGTAAATATTCCCCGATCCCCAATATAATATTTCTTCAACGATGTGATCGCTCCATCTCATCGCACATCTTCTCATTGCATGTTTTCATATCGGCAATTTGCTGTTGCAATCTCCGATGTGATAGCTTCCAATGCATGCCTCTAAGCCATTAGCATTTAATAAATATATGGAATAGAAACAAAAGTGAAGTCTTGCAAACTAAACTTGAAGCATGGTGAAGAAACATGTGATGTGAATCATCAGATACAGCGATGTGTTATTTTAAAAGCAAGCTTGGGTAACCACTATGGTAAGAAAGTAGTTAATGACCAATTTGCAGCATATTTAAATCATTTTCATTTCTCATATATTTGAATTTGGTCTTGATTTTGGAAAATTTATAAAATCATGGAGTTTATATGAAACCTATAATATTTTGAGAAACAGTCACTATTGCAAATTCTCATTCTCATTTTTGATGCATTTGTTTTCTCTTGAACACTAAGCATTCCATTTTTACATTTTACTGTTTTCTTTAGTTTAAATAAATAAATAATTATTTTGGGTCATGTTCTAATGTTATCTAAAAGAAGAAGTTAGTTAATATTGGAGAAGTTAATACCTTTCAGGTACGATCAAATGCAATTATCCAATGGTAAGATCCATGTACCCACTTTCATTAATTTCCATTTCATTACTTTAGTTTTGTTTTTAAAGTATGCTGATATAAAAAATCTATTTTGCAGTTCTCTATTTGAAGCTTTCAATCCTCCGCCAGATCCTATTTTCGAAGTCCTATACTCTTTTCCTGTTTTTATTTCAATAAGCAGCGATAATCTTCTTTGAAACAACTACACTAGAAAGTTTTTGAACCTTGAGTTTGTTTCTTTAAGCATTCCTTTTATTAGAAAGTGATTATGATGATTCTTTGAAACAAGAAGATTGACATCAGACAAAAAAATTTCATTGTCACTGAATTTTATCGTCACTTCTATCCAAAAAGCCTAAAACACTTACAATCGTGCAACGTGTGATTTTTTTAAATCTCGACATATGAAAGAATGATTACACGATTATTTTATTTTTTCTTCATATCATTGAGACATTGGTATAAACATTATTGTATGAGTTTATCTTTCAAAACTTGGATTTTACTTCCCACTTTTATAATTTCTTCATTTTTATTTTTGTTTGATGATTTCTTTCTGATTTTAGCATAAGAATTATTTTCCTTTGTTTTTCAGTTTTAATTTTGGTGACCTCACCATGATTTATATGAAAGGCCTTCTTGTTACCTAACAATGGTCGGCATACATAGGGAAAAATTATTAATAGTCACCTATTAGCTTTCTCTTAAATCTCTTAATAAAAATTGTTTTTCTTATTATAAAGGTAGGCATACTTGAGGAAGAGATTATAAAACAAGAGAAGTTGGCAAAGTATCATAAAATCTGGAGAAATTTCATTTTCATCAAAATTGTAATCATTTTGATATTTCAATACTTTATTAAGATCTTTCAAAGTTCTACTATCAATTAGGAAAATTTATTTTCAACCAAGTAAAGACACTTTACGGAAAAGCATCTTTAACTTTGAAATTGTCATTCTTAACTTTTAAGGAGTCAATGATTCTCCCTATCCCAAAGAGCCTTATCTTTCTAGAGTATAATCCAGAAATATATTTAAACTTAAAAGATAAGAGGTCTCATCATGAGCCTACTTACCATGATCATAGGGGAAAAATAGGCTGACATTACCAACATTGCTAAACAAACTAGGGTAATGGCTTCTGATTACAAACAATTATAAGACAACGGGGCTCATCACGAGCCATCTTGTTCAGTCCAATTATAACCAATGAATGGCATTGTCAACTATATAGCCACCAAACGAGGACAATGGCTTTTAAGAACAATAATAATAATAATAATAAATAAATAAATAAATAAACATATATAGATGGATTTATCTCTAGTTCAATAACTCTTAAATAGATTAGATTCTGAATCATTGATAATTAAAAAGTAACCCTATCAAGACTATAGATGTTAACTGGCAGCAGTGGTTTTACCTGTGACAAATGAGTATATTTTAAAAACTAAGTTGTAAAGTGACCCCTACTTTATCTCTACAACTAATTAAGGATTAATACAAAACTTTGAAATATTTTTATTTATGAGAAATTTTGAAAAAAATTACAATTAGATGATTCTTGTTTTTATTCACACTAATGAACCTAGTCAAGAATTTCAAACATAATTCTCTCTTCTTTGATTATTTTTACTTGAATTTTGGAAAAACCTCATTCGTATTAAGCAGAGATAATTGGTTCTTCTCTTGTGTGTCGCCATTGTTGAGGTAAAACACAACCCCCTCATTTTTTACTTGTTCACCTCAAATAATGGAGACCCCTTCTATAAAAATTTGGCTACACACCTTTTAGGATTTTATTTAGTTGATTATCCTACGCTTTTGTTAATTTTTCATTTTCTTTGGATTCTTGTTTTTATTTTTTTGTTAAGATCGATTTTTATAAGCTTCCCATTGACACTTGTTTCGCCTCATTTGCTCAACTGGTTTGTAAGGCACTCCTTTGAAGTCTAATCATTTATGCCGTCTGGGTCAAAAATGCGCAAAATGTACAATATCTTTTTTTTAAATAAATTAATCCAATAATACATTTATTTTAAATATTAACCTCTAGTTAGTTCTTACTAACATTTTTCATTTTTTTACTCATACAGCCAAATCATAAAACATTGGGATTTTAGAAATTTACTCTAATTTCAAAAATTGATCATTGATCTCGAAAACCAAGAATATCGAAGTGACTATAATTTAAAAACTAAAATAAAACAAAATAAAAAATTAATTTTTAATGTTAAATATTAAATTAATTAATATAATAAATATAATTAAATTAATTAAATTAACATTTAACACATAAAACATATATAATAACAAGTAAATAATAAAAAAATTCTTTCGGTCACATTAGGACCTCATATCGGATCAGAGGTTCTAATCAAAACACACCTTTATAAACCCCCGATCGCATCCTTCCCCAACGCCTATCACCGATTGAGAAAAATCAAAAGGTATAGGGTGAGTTCTTCGAGCAGACCTGTGGTGTTGCTATGAGTTCCCCCCTCTCCCCGATCATGGCGAATCTCTTCATGGAAGATTTCGAGGCCAAGGCTATTGCCTCGGCTTGTCTCTCTCCTAAGCTTTGGAAGAGGTATGTTGATGACACTAATGTCATCTAGTCCCATGGCCATGAGGAGCTGGATCGTTTCCTGGATCACCTCAACGGCCAGTCCTCAGCTATTAAGTTCACCATGGAAAAACAGGTCAATGGCAGCCTCCCTTTCTTGGATATTCTTATTTCGAGGAAGAAGGACGGCTCTCTCTCCCACGTAGTGTTCCGTAAGAAAACGCACACAGAGCAGTATCTTCATGCCGATTCTCATCACTTCCCAGCTTAGAAGATGGGTGTTCTTAACACTCTGGCTACGCGTGCCCTCAGGATTTCGGATAATGAGAACCTGTATAGAGAGAGATCCCACCTCCTTGATGTCTTTGTGGAAAACGGATATAGTAGGCACCCAGGTCGGAAAGATTTCCTTAAAGCCTCTAAAAATGCGTTGATTAAGAAAGAGCCTAAGGAGCACCATCTAGGTGTCCATCTACCGTTTATTAAGGAAGAGCCTAAGTAGCGGATCCTTAGAAAGTTTGATATTCCCTCCACCTTCAGACCCCTCAGAACCATCCGTAATTCCCTGCGGTCGGTGAATGATCCGGTTAACCCCATGGACATGAAGGGTGTTTATCTGATTCCTTGCTCCTGTGGGACACCCTATGTAGGGGAAACAGGGCGCTCCATCCAGCAGAGAATTTGCGAGCATGCAGCAGACCTGAGGCATGGAAGAACAAAATCGTTAGCCCTAGCAGAGCATGAGAACAAGACTAAGCATCACGTCTGCATCGAGGAGGCCAAAGTCATTGCCAAGGTGGATTGGTTCCATCATCGCAAGTTAAGGGAAGCTATTGAAATTGAGCGTAGACCCAACAATCTCAACAGAGATGATGGTTGGAAGGTCAGTAGAAGTTGGATCC
>APFE031397720.1:0-27324 GCA_000404065.3 Pinus taeda | reverse complement strand
ACCAAAATAATGTTGTTGATTTGACAGCGAAAGCAGCCTAGATCCATCTTAACTTAGGATCTATCAAGTTTTGAGAGGGATAAAATCTCTTGAGGTGCAAACCTCTTTTTTGAGTGCAAAACTTGAGAAAATGTTTGCACCTCGAGAGATTTGATCCCTCTAGGTGCATGATAGATCCGAAGTTAAGATGAATGTAGGCTTGTTTCAGTCTTGTGCAACGAAATGAAATATAACAGATCATTGACTTTATCAATAATATGTAAAATAATCAATACTAATATAATAATTTTAAATATGATAAATATGTGTTATATTAATATGGGCATTTTAATTTTAAATTTGGTTAGTTAACTCAGTTTGTTGAAATGAATAACTTTAATGATGAAAAATGTTGAAATAGAAATTTTGACTGTAAAGTGACAATGTAATAGTGTTGGAAGATAGAAAATGTGAATAATAAGAATATAGTGAATTACAAATATTCTTCATTGTGCCTTTTCATATTGATTATATGAAAATGATAGGTTAAATCATAAACCATTTAAATCTTTAGCTTGAGATATTGTAGTAAACATCATACATTATCTCTCTTTCTCTTCAATATTAATAATATAGCACAAAATTCCTTGTACATTGTCAATAATTTTTTATGCTTACACTGAAATCAATACACAATATTAATCCAATCACTTTAAAATTAATGTACCATCATACATCCAATTACATCAAATCAAAAATCAACATCTACACTAAAATCAATGTATCTAATGCAAGAAATCAAATAAGATTAGAAAATAACATTTACACTAAAATCAATGCATCTAAGGCAAGTAATCAAATACAATTAGAAAACAAAATTTACACTCAAATCAATGCATGTAGTGCGGTTAAGCAAATAGGTTTATTATTTATAAACCAACATTTACATTGAAATCAATGCATCTAGTGAAAGTAAGAAAATAAGATTATAAACCAACATCTAGACTGAAGTCAATGCATCTAGTGTAAGCAATCAAATAAGATTAGAAATCACCATCTACACTGAAATCAATGTATTTAATGCAAGCAATAAAATATGATTAGTAATCATCTACATTGAAATCAATGCATCTAGTGTAAGCAATCAAATATTATTATAAATCAACATCTACATTGAAATCAATGCATCTAGTCCAAGAAATCCCTTTGTATCTTTATATCACCTCCAAAACATAAACTCTCTTTCTCCAATCTATTTATTTATCCCTCCCTCTCTCTCTTTGCCTTCTCTCCCTCACTCATCCCCTTCTCTCCCTTTCTCCATTTTTCTTATCACTCCCTCTCTTCCTCTCCACCTTTCTCTCTCTATTTCTTTATTCTTACCTCCCTCTCTCCCCCTCCAACTCCATATTTATTTTCCTCTCTCCCTCCACTCTATCACATCCTCGCTCTCTCGCTCTCTCTCTCCTCACCCTCCAACTCTGTTACTATATCCTTCCCTCTCTTCTCTCTTCCTCTCTCTCATCCTCTCCATCTCTCCTTTGTCTCTTATCTCACCCCCAAACATACACTCTCTCTCTCCATCGTTCCCTTGTCACCCACCCCCTTCTCTCCACTTCTCACTCTCTACTGCATTCTTCCTCCATCTCTCTCTCCTCTCTCTTGAGTCTGCTCTCATCATATTCTCTCTCTCCCTTTCTCTCCATCCCCCCCTCCTCCTCCTCCCCATACCTCTTTTGTTTTCCCTCATGCTCTTTTCTCTCCAACTAGTTTCTAATATCCCTCCTCTCTCCTTTCCCCTTCTCGGTTATTCTCTTTCTTTGTCGTCAATGATCACCCTAAAATTCTCTCTCTCTCTCTCTCTCCTCTCCTCTCCTCTCCTTCCATGTCACTCTCTTCTTCAATTCTCACTCTCTATGTAGTCTTTTCCTTCCCTCATCCTCTCTCCTCTTTTGCACTCCCTCTCTTCCATCTCTCCTTCTCTCCACCTCCAATCCTCTTACCATCCTCCCCTGCTCCTTCTCTCTTCCCCCTCCACTTTGTGTCTCTCTCTCCTCCGCTCTTGTCTCCCCCTATCTTCACATCTATCTATTCTTATTCTTTGTTCCTCCCTCCATAGATATCTTAAAGTTACTTATACATTGATATATTAATATTATTATAATATAACAATTAATATGTATTAATCAAAAGTTTAATAATATAATATAATAATAATTTAACATTTAGGGTTAATAATATTAGTTTATGTTGATGAATAATAATTTGGCCCATAGGCATCACCTAAATAAAACGTATTTTTTAGAGGTTTATGGAGTAAATATAAGAAGATGATTTATTTATGTACCATACCTCTAGTTTATTTATATTTATATTCATTTATCATATCTCTTTTATTTACCATGGTATTTGCCCCATAGGCTTGGTATATAATTAGATGTTGATTTCTAATCCTATTTGATATATTTTTATTTATTTATCATACCTATTTATACCACTTTTATATTTATTTATTTACCATACATCTTTCATAAATACATTATTTGGCCCATGGTATTAATAATTATTTGTCCCATGGTATTTGGCCGGAACATCATAATGAAACACAAACATAATGTTTGGTAAAATAATAACTATTAATTATATTTATTTGTTTAAAATTGGAATTGGTTGATTACTTTTAAAATTCATCCATTTTGAATGAACAAATTTGTAGGCCTCGGGGCAAATTGGAGTTAAGGAAAAATTCGTCCATTTTGAAAGAACAAATTTGCAGGCCTTGGGGCAAAATGTTTATTGTGAGTTGAAATTTATTGTGAAAAAGATAAAATATAAAGACAACCCAAAATGTTTATTGTGAGCCGAAATTCATTATAAAAAAGATAAAATATAAAGACAACCCATCCGAAATTCATTATCAAAAAGTTAAAATATAAAGACAACCCTTTGCATTGAACATAACATGCCAAAAAAATTGTCGCGTTCATGTTTTTAGAATAAAAATTAAAAAGATTCACGGAGGAAGAAATCAAACCTAGAAATAAAATGCATGGAGGAAGAAATCAAACCTAAACACTGAAATCACAGTTCTTTCTCACACCAAAATCACAGTTCTTTCTCACACTAAAATGGTTTCCCACTTGGCACAGATCTTGAAATATTTTCACAATGTGGTTCCTCATAAATAGAATTGGAAACTTTGTTTTTTGTGTTATTTATATAGTTAGGGAGAGCCATGTTTCTTATTAGGGCCAACATTAGATTAATTAGATTAAATTTTCACATTACATTTACGTTTTACATTTATTTGTATTTACATTTACATGTTTTTTTTTTTCAATGAGATCTACCTCATTTCATTAGATTAAATTTTCAAATAACATTAAGTTCATTTGCAAGTTTATGTTTTTAGGTGATCACCTATATATATATATATACTATATATATATATATTATATATATATATATATCTATATATATATATATATATATATTAAGATGAGATATACCCCATTTCATTAGATTAAAATTTCAAACAAATAAATTTTCAAATAACATTAAGTGTATGTTACATTTACATTTACATTTACATGTTTAAGTTTTTAGGTGATATCTACGCCATAGGTTTACATTTACATGTTTACATTTACGTTTTTACTTGAGATCTACCCCCATACTAGGCTTACGTGATATCAACACCATAGGTTTATGTTTACGTTGACATTTACATGTTTATATTTACATTTTTATGTGAGATCTACCCCCATACTGGACTATGGAACGCCTCTTGGTGCATTCAAAATAACACAAAAAGATATGAAAAGATAGATCGATGCCATGATAAGAAGCCACTTCGAGGGGCTAATCCTTCTTTTACATAACATAAATGAACAATTCTTGGATGATTCAAATAATAAGACCTTCTTGGTATACATAGGAGTCTAAAGGGTAAAATTATAATTAGTGCCTACGTAACAATAATGATGTAAGGACACGACAATCACAATAGTGGGCTTCTATGGAGCACACCAATAATAATAAAGGGGATGCACTAGTATTATAGGGACCTAACATGCCTCTCTCCTTAAAAAGAAACATTGTCCTTAATACTTGAGTAGTTTTGGATGCTTTTGTATAAAATACTCATCTTCCATGTGGAATCTTTAACAAGTAAGTTCTTCCAATTGATGAAATACTCTCGAATTGATCGATTATGTAGCTACCAGATTCTTGTTTTGATGCTTTCTTTAAGCTCCAATATGATTTTTCCTTCCTGATCAAGTTCTGGTTGTTGAAGAGTGTAACTATGTCCGGTCTTCATAAATTATATTTGAATCACACTGAAATGTATTTATCAAATGAGAGAAAAATAAATTATTATTGTTATTATTATTATTATGACTTATTAAAGCATGGGTTTCATGCTTGGGTCATCGTGTTTTAGGTCAAAGTCCCCATTAAGGACTTCTAGGATTTGTTGTGATTCATTAGAGTCATTATCCATTTAAAGAGACCCTTCTTCAGATTTTGAATCATGTAAACAAATTTATTAATGACTCAAATAAGTCATTTGTCACCTCCACACCAAGTTTGTCTCAAGGAGATCAAGTCGATCTCAAACACGGTAATTCCACCTAAACAAAAGCTTATATATTGAAGCGTTTTGAATTCATTTGGAGTATTCTCTCACACACAAGTTCGATATTCAACAAGTAGGCCAAAAAAGTGCGAAATTACAAGAAGAGAAGGAGAAGTGTTGCAAAGATCAAGATTGAAGTTTTTGGGTCATCTCTCTCTCTCACACGTGGTTTTTCTAGTCTACTATTGGAGGTTCAAAGTGATGCTACTAGATTAAAGTCTAACTACTGGGTTGAAGTTTTTGTTAGGCTAACTGTTGGGTCAAAGTTATTGCTAGATTGAAGTTTTGTTGTTGCTAGGTCTAAGTCATTGTTGAAAGGGTTATCATCTACATAAGAAAGAAGAGGCCGACTTGGTATGGAGGAAGTCTGTGTCTAAGTTAAGAGTTTTGGATTATCTCGGGAAGTTATTAAGGAAGAGTTGCTGGCTGGGTTTTCCCTGGTTGTCCGCCTACATCTAGTTTCTATGAGACTTGTGTTATTTCTTTGATAATTTCTTGATGAACCAAATATATAAAAGAACATAAGAAAACGTAATAAATTCACAAGTAATTATATATATAAAGAAAATATTTCTGCCGTTTTGGTTTTCTAACATGGTTCAAGAGATTAGATGAAGAAGGGAAAAGGAAACTCAGAGATCTATTAAAAGGAGAATAAGGGGTTCTATGAAGCTTTGAGTAAGGGTCATCAAAAGGATCATATAATAAGTCAAGTCTATCATCTTCGAGGACAATGTCTAACTCAATGAAGGGAGAAAAAAGACTAGAAGGAGCATCTGACTACAAGGCTTGGAAGAAGAGAATATACCTCATCCTTGAAAAGAATAATTTTTTGGATCTAGTAAAAGGAAAGGTAAAGGATCCTACTAATGATTCAAGTGATGCAGAAAAGGCACAGTTTAGGAAAATAGAAATATTGACCATGACTCTAATGGTGGATATAATAAAGGATAACCTCATCCCCTATACACCTAACATAGAGTATGCTCAAGAAATGTATGAGGCATTATAAAAATTATTCACTATCAAGAATATTGGTCAAATAAAAAGTCTTAAAAATTAACTAAGATCTATAAATATTCCAAAGGAAGACACTATGACATCTTTCTTTGTGAGAATAACTAGATTAAGAGATGAACTCTAGGAAATTGATGAGATAGTACCAGAGAAGGATCTTGTAATTAATTCACTTCTAGGTTTACCAACATAATGGAGTGCCTTCTCATCAATTCTCAACAACTAGAAGGAGACTCCTACTTTCGAACAACTATGGAATGCATGTAGCGAGGAAGAAGTTAGAATTTCTCTAGTAAGAAACAAGGAGAATGAAGAAGACAAAGTTTCAAATGCCTACTCTGCTCATCAAAAGAACAAAGGGTCATTCAAGAAGTCTAAAGGGCCTAGAAGGAAGATAGATATATCCAAAATTGAATGTTACAATTGTCATAAGATGGGTCTCTATAAAAGTGATTGTCTTGAGAATCTGAGAAACAAGAAGAAAGAAAGGGAATATGCAAATGTTGTTGATGGAGGACCTCCAAAGAAGAACAAGAAGGAATAATTTTAAGTCAAAGAATTATTTTCTAGGGAATCTATCCTTCTACTCTAAGTTTTGATTTGTTTTATATCTTTATTTTTAGAACTTATAAGTTTAACATTCTTTGGAAAAACATTGTTGAATTATTTTGTCAAAGTAATATATATCCCTTGAGATTGGAATAAGAGGGATACCTCACCACTTTTCCAAAGATAAGTATCTTACTCCTTGTATTACCTTTCATCTTTGGTTATCCTTTTCTTATCTAGATGTGTTTATAATAGATGCTAATAACTCTTATTTATATATTTTTCCTTGTTTAGGAAAAGATTGCTAATATGCACAAGGGCTATGAAGAAGACCTCATAAGACAAAGCATAGAAGTTATATTGGAATTGATGTCCTTTAAGGTTTGTCTAGAAAACAACTCAAAGGTATAGATTAGATTATAAGTTATGTTCCTTTTTGTTATAAAGGTATACTCATTCATACTAAGGAATTTGCTTTACATTACTAAAAAGTGTTATGTCTAGGACCTTTGAATCATAAAGATTCTTATTTGGGAGATTAATAATTAGTTTGAATCTACCCTAATTAAAATAATTATGTTTGTGGAACACTAATTGGTTTATGTGAAACCCTAACCTAAGGGTATGCCAATATTATTGTGATAAAACCTAGTGTACTTAGGGTTACTAATGAAATCTAGAAAAAAAACTATTCTTTCAATGTTTAGGGTTTTGATGGTAATGTCATGTTTGGAGTCTTGATATTTTCATGGAAACCATAGTCCTTTAGGGTTGGATGGTAATGTGTCCTTAGAAGTTAAGGTTTTGGTAAGTTAAGGTTTATGATTAAAACCTTTATGTATTGAGAGTTAGCTCCTAGGAATGAATCCCTAAGTAAGTGTCTGTTTGTCTAATCAAAACCTTAGTCCAATCTATATTGTTATATGTATGATGTATTGGTATTTGTGTCTTGAGTTTGTCATATATATGTTATGATACGCTTTTGCATGGTTATCCTAGATATGATGTTGATAAGTTCTAGGGTTTGTATCTAAGCCCTAGTCGAAGTTTGATATTCTAGGATTTCCATGATGATAAAATCTAGGGTTCACTACAAACCTTAGTAGAATTCAGTCATTTAGGTGAAACCTTAGATTGTGTTTAGTTTTGATTGTTATCATCTAAGGCATAACGTCTCATGTATGGAATCTAGGGCCTGCATTAAATCCTAGTAGAAGTCTAACATATGAATTCTAAAGTTATTAGATGCATTGTAAGTGTACTTGTTTGAATTTCTTCTAGGATTTGGAATATATTATAGTAGATCATGCCATATATCAGGAAGAAATATTGAAACCCTAGATATAATGAAGAGATAATCGAATTCTTGATGATAAAGTCTAGGGTTTATGACAAAATCATAGCAATAATTTGAAGTATAAAAGTATGTGTCTCTTGTTGATTATGAACCTAACCAAGTTTAGGTATTTGACGTCTAAAGTCTAATTCTTCCATTACTACATGCTTCTAATATGGTTAACTTCATGCTTCTATATGTATGCATTTGGTTGTACTTGCTTTCTAAGATGTGCACGTACGTAATCTTCAAGATGATGAAGATGTTTGTAAGTAAATTTGATTTGATTGATAAGCATGATAAAGAAAGTTATATAAATGATGATAATCAAAATAACTCTAATAAGAAGGATGGAACCCATGAAAAATTCTCTGATGTCATAGAAATAAGTTTATATCCCTTAGTTAAATGATAGTTAAGATAGTATCTTCCAAGTTGAGGGAGGGCATATTATAGTCATCATGGATACCTTGAAGAAATTAGAGAATGCATATTGAGGTGTTGCTGCAAGAAGGAAAGTTGGATTTAGGTACTATGTGTGAAGTAGGAAAGGAAGCTTAATGATTGAGGAAATCTTTGTCAAGATTTGTTTGTGAAGCCTCGAATTTGTATTGTGATGAATTATGACGAAAGATCAAGAATTCAGAGGACCCCGAAGGTTTGTGTTTACTCATGACTATTTGAAAAGATGTTACAGATTAGGGTTGTCACTGTTCTGGTAAATCTCTCAAGTTTTTGAAAAGCATGCTTGAGGTTAGAGAGATTTAATGTGTTGAGGCATTGAGTGTGTAAAATTTTAGGGAAGAAATCTAACTGACATATGCTTTAGGTTAGAGAGATTTTATGTGTTGAGGCATTGAGTGTGTAAAATTACGGGGAGGAAATATGGTTGATTTATGTGTTGATGTCTAGTTCCCAAAGTAGTAGGGAGGGTGGCGTTGGTCATATATCTCTAACTTTGGATTACGTAGCTATATCCCTGGGTTGATGGTTAGTAAGTAAGACTAATGGTACCTAGAGAGGATGAAAGCTTTAGTCCATCTTAGTCCCACCCAGATATATTTCCCTAGTCAGGAATCTAGTCCATGGCACCGTAAGTGCCTAAAATCTTCATGGTATATGTGTTTTGAGATCTTCCATGTACTTGTATATGTAAGTATGAATACCTCCCTAGTTAAGAGGGAGTGCTAAAGAATGTAAGTAGGTTCGGTATTCATAAATTATATTTGAGTCATACTAAAATGTATTTATCAAAAGAAGGAAAAAGAAGTTGTTGTTATTATTATTATGACTTATTAAAGCATGGGTTTCATGCTTGAGTCATCATGTTTTAGGTTAAAGTCCCCATTTAGGACTTATAGGATTTATTCTGAGTCATTAGAGTCATTTTCCATTTAAATATACCCTTCTTGGGCTTTTTAATCATGTAAAAATATTTATTAATGAGTCAAATAAGCCATTTTTCACCTCCACACCAAGTTGGCCTCAGGGAGATTAAGTCGGCCTCAAACATGGTAATCCTACCTCACCAAAAACTTATATATTTCAGCATTTTGAATTCATTTGGAGTATTCTCTCACACACAAGTTCGATATTCAAGAAGAAGGCAAAAAAAGTGTGAAATTCCAAGAAGAAAAGGAGAAGTGTTGGGAAGATCAAGATTAAAGTTTTTGGGTCATCTCTCTCTCACACTTGTGAATTTTTTGGTCTATTACTGGAGGGTCAATGTGTTGCTACTGGATCAAAGTCTAACTGCTGGGCCGAAGTTGTTTCTAGGCTAACTACTAGGTCAAAGTTATTGTTGGATTGAAGTTTTGTTTGCTGTTAGGTCGAAGTAATTTTTGAAAGGGTTATCATCTACAAAAAGAAGAAATGGCTTACTTAGTGTGGAGGAAGTCTATGTCTAAGTCAAAAGTATTGGATTATCTCAGGAAGTTATTAAGGAAGAGTTGTTGATTAGGTTTTCCCCTAGATAGGAGTTTTTCCTTGTCTGTTCACCTACATCTTATGTCTGTGATTGTTGTGTTATTGCTTGATGAACTAAAGATATAAAAGAATAACATAAGAAAACATAAGAAAGTCGCAATTAATTATCTATATAAATAAAATATTATGCCTTTCTAATTTTATAACACTGGAAATATAGTTTGAACTGGGATTTTGCCACCTATAACCTTCTTTGAGCATGAAACATGGAAAACCGGCTGTACTGGCGAAGATGCAGGAAGCTCCAATTTGTCTGTCATAGTAAAAATCTTTTGTAACACCTTATAAGGGTCATAATACTTCTATGATAATTTATTATCCTTCTTAGCTTGCTTGAGGAACATTTTTTTCATGGTTGTAGTCATAAAAATACCTAATAACCCATGTCAAAACTTCTTTCAATGTGATATTGATATGTTTGTTATTTCATTCAATTCTATGCCAAAGTCAGGTTATCCTTTATGAGTTGGAGAAATTTTTGTTGATGCTCAATGTGATCTCCCATTGTTCAAACCTTAGAATTATTTCTTAGAGACGATGAGATGGATGGTGGATGATATTGATAAAGTGCCATAAATGGGGCCATTTTTGCTACGGTATGGAAGGAAGTATTATACCACCATTCTACTAGAGGTAACAAGTTGATCAATTATGTTTGTTTTTCAGATACAAAGAAACGAAGATATCCTTCCAAACATTTGTTCACTATCTTAGTTTTCCCATAAAATTGAGGATGATAAGATGAGCTATGAGTCAATTGAGTTCGAAGACAAGAAAATAATTATGTCCAAATATTTCTAGTGAAAATGGGATCTTTGTCACTTACAATAATATTTTGGCTTCCATATATCTTTTGAACTATCTCCACGAATGTAGTAGCAACTATATTATATTTGAAAAGATGAGATAGTGCCAAAAAGTGTGCATGATTGGTAATTCTATCAACTATGACCATTGTGACACTCTTTCCTTCGGACTTGGGTACAACCATGAAACAAATCATTGAGACCTCCTCCCAAGCGAATCAATGTTCCAGATGAATGTATTAGATGCAATGGGATCTTGCTACAACTTTTGAATGAGTGTCTACAACTCTTTGTCATTCTTCCATTCATCCCTTCAGTTATCTAATTAGGTTGGATAATAAAAATTACATAAAGTAATTCCTCCAAATTAGGGAAAATTTTAGGGGCTAACATTCGTAGGTGGGGTAATTTTCCATGCTTTTTCCCAACAAAAAGAGTGGCCAATTTGCATTTTTTCTAAAAATGATTTTCCCAAATTTTATATAAAAAAAATTTATTATTAAAATTGCCAAAAAATTTACAAATACTACATAATATCATTATAAATTTGAATATTTAAAAAAGAAATTGCCAAAAATTTTGCATTTTTCATATTAGGGACTAGTAATATTTATTATTCAGGTTTTTAAACTTTAAGATAAGTTTCCATTCTTAAAATTTTCCTTGCTCCACATGCTCATCCTTTCTTGAGAGTGCATCTGCAACAAATTTTTTCTTCCCCTTTTTGTGTATGATTTCAAATTCATAAACCAACATCTTTGTGATCCAACTTTTCTACTCTTTTAAAGATAATATTTGTTCCAAGAAGTATTTAAGACTATCCTGATTTGCTTTTACCTTGAAGAGTATTTCCATTAGGTAAGAGAACCATTTATTTAGGGCATGTAATATTTCCAAAATTTCCTTCTCATAAATAGGTTTGTGTAAATTCTTTCCCTTGATTGGATCACTTGCAAAGGCAATGGGAATTCCTTCTTGCATTAAAACAACACCAATTCCATTTCCCAAGGAATCCCACAATAAAGGTTTTTGTGAAGTCTAGTGGAGCTAAGACCACAACTCATCAAAATTCCTATTTAAGATGTTCACAACCTTTAGTTGCTTTTGGAGTCCAAGAAAATGCATATTCATCAATAATGTTATTAGAGGTGCTACTATTTTCCCACAATTCTTAACAAACTTGTGATAATACATTGTCAACGTGAGAAACCCTTGAATATGCCTTAATGTTGTGGGGATTTTCCATTCCTTGATCGATTTAATTTTGTTAGGGTCTACCTCAACACCCCCATGAGATACAATATGATCCAAATATTCCACCCCCTATATTGCAAATAAATGTATGGAGGGTTTTGCATACACTTATTTCTCCTCCAATAGTTTGAGAACCCTCTCAACATGTTAAACATGATATTTCCAAGAATTGATATAGAGTAGTATATCATCAAAAAATGCCAACACAAATTTTTTAAGCAAGGGTTTCAAAGTGGAATTTATAAAACCTTGAAATGTGGAAGGTGCATTAGTAAGGCCAAAAGGCATGACCAAAAATTCATAATGGCCTTCATGAGTGATGGATGTTGATTTTAAATGTCTTATGTCTTTAGTATAATTTGATGATATCCAGAATGAAGATCCAACTTGGTGAAGTAAATTTCTCTGTGAAATTCATCCAACAATTCATCAATGACGGGAATGGAAAATTTATATTCAATAGCGAGCTTGTTGAGCTCTCTATAATCTAGACACATACACCAATATCCATCCTTTTTTTGCACCAATACTACTAGAGAAGAGAAAGAACTTTGTGTGGGTTGAATTATGCCAACCTCTAGCATTTTTTCAACCATATATTCAATTTCACTCTTTTGGGCATAGGGATATCTATAAGGTCTAATGTTTGAAGGAACACTTCCTGGAATAAAATAAATAACATGATCATGATCCCGAATAGGCATGAGACCTTTGGGAGTCTTAAATACCTTGGAATGATTTTCATGGACTCTTTCGAGATTTAGAGAAATGGATCACTTGTATGTTTGAACATTTAGTGAGCATAATTGTGCAATTACACCCCATTGTCTCTTCTTCAAAGGAATTTCCATGCCATTAGAGATGATTATATCACCAAGACTTTTGCAATACCCCTTAATTCAAATTCCTTTCTTTCCCAATAAAATTTCAAGAAAAGTCCTTGAAATTTAAAAGTTATTGTCTCCAAAGATTGTAACCATTGGACTGCTAATACAACATCAACACCACCCATTGGAATGGTAATAATTGGAATGTTAAATACATTTTTCTCCATTATTGGATTGATATTATGACACTTCCCTGTGCGATTAATAGTTCCTCCATCTGCAACCATCACTCCAAACTCTCGTGTTAGATATATAAAGCAATTCAAATTCTTGTCTATGTTATAATGAATAAAATTATGGGTACTACCTGAAGCAATCAACACTATCACCTTTTTCTTATGGATATATCCTTCTATCTTGAGAGTTTAGGGAGTGGTAATTCCAACCAATGCATTATAATATATGGTTAGATTGATTTATTCTATTTCAACCCCTGGAGCTAGTTCCTAGTGTAGATATTCTTCTTTTGATGTTTCTTATTCCTTTTCTTTCTCCTCTTCACAATCTACGTAAAATGATTTCTTCTTACTGCACGTATGACCTTTACTACATTTTCTATCACACAAGTTACAAATCTAGTTTTCTCTTTTTTTTCCTACATTTGTTGTTGTGTTAAACTTGTAGATTGTGGGAGGCTAGGTGTGACAACACTTCCATATTTACAGTTGTGAGTGGTAGACCTCCGTGTTGCCATAATTTTTCTTTCAACATTTATCTCCACCTTGAATGCATTTTCCAATGACTTAGGTTCCCAAAGGTGAACCTCATGTTGGATGTTATCCTTTAATTTCCCTATGAAGACATCAATCAAATGCTCCTCTATAATGTCAATTACCTTGATATTCAATCTTTTGAAGTTCTCAATGTGCTCCGCAATTGAACCCATTTGTTTGAGATTTATCAATAGGATAAATAAGGTGTTTCTCTTTGTGTCCTAATAATGTGGTATCATTCCTCCATAAAAAATGTCCAAGTGACAAGTGATTTATGAGAAAACATCCCTTGATACCACACAAACTAATTGAGTTCTAAATAAACAAATCCAATGCATACCTTTTGTGCATGTTGGACATCGTGTAGATAAAAAAACTACTCCATCTGTAGTATCCATGTTACTGGATCCTTCCCATCAAACTTCCTCATATCAATATCCAGAATGTGGTTGTTCTTCAACCCAAATTTGGAGTCTCTAAAATCATGATTCACAACCCTTTTGTTCTCATCACGAGTTTCATGGAATACCTTGTCACTGCTAAGAAGCATTTCTTGTAGCAAATTTGTCAAACCTTTCTTCAAACCTTCATGTCCCTTTTTATTTATGATTTTCAACCATATATCTTAACATTCATCATTACTTCTAGTTCATCTTTCATTTTTGTTTGTGAGAGAGAAATTTGTTGCACTTGGTCTCAGAATTTTGATATATCATGTTGCATTTCTTTCTCTTCTTCATGTGTCATTGTAGAGATTTATGGGGGATTAATGCTTATGTATATATATTATATATATATATATATATATTTTGGATGCATTCAAGAAAAAATAAACGATATCTATGCTTCATTATGCCTTTTGAATCACTTCAAATTGATTTTTTAAAACAAAAGTTATGGAATTTTAAAAATACACACCTTTTTTATTTTTATGAGCTTGATTTTGAGTTATTGATCTGGCCAACCCTTAATATATTAATCTCTATGATTTCAGCTTCCCAAGGTTTGAAGCTTTGCCTTGTGGTAGCTTTCTATGTCTTCTCTTTAACCCCACAAGTTAGACTGAGATTGAATTTTTCAAGATAAAGTTATGCCAAATCTCCCATGATGACGAGATTATGGACATGTTCAATATATGAAACTTGTATGGGCTCCCACGGCTCACTATTTTGACCTTCAACCCTGAATCTTGTACCCAAAAAACTAAGTTCATGCAATTTAAATCACTTTTTTATGGTATTCAAATTAGATTTTTGAAAAGGAATTTATGATTGTTTTCCCTAGGACATTTTTTAAGATTGAATTTAAGACTTGTAAAAAAACATTACTTGCACTAATCATAATATCTAAACAACAATGAATGTTTTGTTGAATCTTGAACCCAAAGAACTTCGACCTGTAATAACCTATAATATTCATATTGTAAAAGTTTCATACCCTTAGCTTGAGCCAAAAATAGGTTATACAAATTTCAAGATGACTAGTTTTGAGGAAGACAATCTTGATATTCACAAACTCTAATTCCAAATTGTTATGTACCTAGATCAAAAGAACACAGAAAAATAAGAAAAACAAATCAAATCCTTGATAATAAGCCACTTCGAGGGGGGACTTTTCCTTTTACATCACATAAATGAACAATTCTTGATTGATTCAAATAACAATACCTCCTTCATATATATAAGAGTCTAAAGGGTAAAACTATAATTAGGGCCTACATAACAACAATAATAATAATTGGCTTCTATGGGGTACAACAATAACAATTTAGAGCCTATAGGGGCTACATTAATATTATAGGGACCTAACATATCGATTCAAATTTGTAATCATTATATTTTAAAATTTTGTATTTATATTTAATTAATAAACATATAAAAATTATATATATATATATATATATATATATATATATATATATATATATATATATATAGATATATATATATATAGATATATATTATAGTAAAAAAATAAATTATAAAATTATAAAACATGTGAATATTTATGCAAATTATACACACATACTTTTACACTAAACTAAGTCTAAGTTGGGGCTAGCCCCATCTTTGGATGAGAGAATGATCTACCCACCAGTCAGATGCAATCACCAAGATATGCGAAGTTCAGTCGAGCTTAGATGCCCATTGGGATAGTTTAATTCCACGAAAGGTGGCTCCCATCCTCAAACCCTCCCCATGAGTATTGAAATTTTGACCTAGTGGGAACTAAGCCCCACACGAATCAATTAGTGCACACTTATTATCGAGGTTTTAATAAAATTGAAAATAAGAATAATTTTATATAGAGACGTGAAATTTATATAAATATAATTAGTATTATTAAGAACCTGCAAAAATCTATCTTAACTCTGAATCTACTGAGCTATGAGAGGAATCAAATCTCTCAAGGTGCAAACCTTTCCTTAAGTTCTGCACTCAAAAAGATGTTTGAATCTTGAGAGATTTGACCCCTCTTGGTGCTTGGTAAATCTAGAGTTAAGATCAAAAGATCTACACTAGTTAGGTTTGCACTGAAAAAGATGTTTGAATCTTGAGATTTGATCCCTCTTGGTGCTTCGTAAATCTAAAATTAATTTTAAATGAGATTATTTACTTTGAGACTATATAGACTAACTTAAATGTCTCTTTGAATATTTTTATAAAAAACTATAATCCATTCCAATAATATCTTCATTTCATTTTATGTAATATTGGATTTTGAACTTATTTTATTTTTTAAACATAATAGATAGTAAATAAAAATTATGAATTGTCAAAATTGATGGCCAAAATTTTTTGAAGCCTCAAGGCATTGGAATATTGTAGATTACATAACTAAAACTTACCATTTAAAGAAATTAATGCTAAATTTTAAACAAAATTAACGAAAAAAGGTCTATTTTTTTTTTCCTAATCTAATGATTAAACTACACTACACTGCTAGTTTGCTCATTTATAGGCAATAGAGGATCTAAGAAAAAATCCATGAAAACTACGCTGCTAGTTTAAAGGCACAGGAAGCAGTCCCTATTAATACTTACATTGCATAAAGCATGTCCAAAGTTACTTTGCACTGGGACTTTTTTTGAAATTGGTAATATTCTGCACACTTTATATATATTAACAATTCGTCAATTAGATGGTTTCATAGTTTTATATATATTAACCATTCCCGTTTAAATAAATAGTTTCATAATCGGCTAGTGGCTTTTATCCCAGATTTGGAGAATCCTTCTCAGATTTTGTTTTATAACTGTGATTAATTTCTTTTTTATTGTGAATACTCTCCAGAGATAAATGCAAGGAAACTTGTAACAAAAGACGCTGTTATTTCATCCCAATTTCACTAATAAATCTCTTTTTTATAACCGTTCTTCTTTGCTCTTTCCTTTACATGTATATGCTATATAAATTTACACAGTGTCAAACAAAACATAGGGTAATGTCATTGCTCTTTGCTTTACATGTATATGCTATAAATTTACACAGTTTCAAACAAAACATATGGTAATGTTAATATGCTTGAGCATGTTATGATTTAAAAAGATAAAAGAACATAATTTAATGGTGAAAGTGTTGGTAGTCCGCATGGGGTAGCTCAAGAGACAGTGGCTATGGAAATGGAGCCTCACTGAACCGGAAGTCTTGGGTTCAAATCTTGGGCTACCCTTCTCAGTAATGGGATATATAATGGACATGAAAATCTGAAAGTCCTACCAAAACTTACCAAAAAAAGAAAAGTGTTGGATTTGGTCCAATTTGAACCAATTTCTTCTCTCTAACTGGAATTTACATCATGACCAAATAAGAGGGGGCATTGTTGAAATTTTACTCAATACTCAAAGCCAGGAAAGTGTTGCCTACAACCCATTTGATATCATACAACAAACAAATGTTATGAAGCACTCAATAATGATGAATGTGTATGTGTAGTCTCGGATTCCTGGATTTTATTCAGCTTTTATGGTCCCCTGGCTTACAATAATCCTTTGAAAATGTCATGATAATATTGCAAATGTCGCTATAATATCGCAACGTGCATAAAAATATCACCATGGCCATTGAGAGATGCAATAAAGTCAAATTTTTTTGATTTTTTTTTTTTTTAAGTTTGCTAAGGGATGACGTTGATATAATTTTTTTTGAACGTTTTTGTGTTGTTAAAATTTTGTTAATATTTTATGACATTTTCTTGCGGTAATGTTCATATTTATTTTTTGATCCCTCAACCATGTTTTCTCTGGTATAATGTTGGCAACATTGGGAGGAATTTCATAAACTACAGTGGTTCAAAAGCACATAAATCTATTGAAATAATAATTTTGTTTTCACTAGTATAATGTGTTTTCTCTGATATAATGTTGTAACATGGCAAGAATTTCATGAACTACATATTAAATGGTTTAAAAGTATATACATTTATGGAAATAATAATTATATGAGATATTAAAACTATAATTATGTTATAAATTTTAGTAGATATATTATTTATAAATGTATAAAATAATTGTAAAACAACATGTTCACTAGGATGTGTGAAATCGAATATGTAAACATGAAAATTAATAAGCTATATAATTTTTTTTCACTTCTCAATATCTATTATTTACTCTTTAAAATTGAAATTCAATAACTCATTTCTATAACTCATGTTTAAGTAATTTTATTAATAAGCTTTTTAATGTTAGTGCAATTTATATCCATAACTTATGAAGAATTGTATGAAGAATTGTTTTGGCTTTTTATAAAGCTAAAAGTGGACATAAAATAACTAGAGAAAATCATATTATAATGAATGTTAAAGACAAATATAAAAAAAAATATAACATTAAAATGAATGTGGGATTCAAAAATATGATGTAAACTAAATATGATGTCAATTCACAAATGGTGAATATGGGATTCAAAACATGATGTAAACTAAATGTGATACCAATTCACAAGATAATGCTGATAAGACATAAATTTAAGTTAGTGATTCACTCTCACAAAATATTTAAGCTTCTTTCAGAAGTTTTTACTGAAATACACTTGAGATAATCCATTCAGCAATATGGCAATAGAATATTTATCTAAGTGATACCCATATGCTAGATTTAATGTTATGGAAAGTTGCAACATATTAATAAGTAGATAAGAATCATAGTGTTTAGGTAAAAAAAAAAAGGTGATGTGATGAATTAATGCTCAGTGACCGAGTCTTGGAGCTGTGAATACTAATGGGTTATTGAAACTCTTTTCTCTTGATATTTTATGATATTTATTAAAATGAATTTGAAATCCTTTACTAAGTTAGAAAAGTTCAACTTGAAACACTAAATCCACCCATAATAAAGATATAGTACGCAGAGACAAAAGATGTTCCAAGAGACGCAAGATCTTCAAGTAAATTGAGACTTTCATAACAAAGATGCACAAAATTTTCAAGTGCAATGCAGGCTTTCATAACAACAGTTAAAAGCAAAATGACAAACGCCAAGGGAATCAGAGCAGCTGTCAAAGAGTTTTGTAAAAAGACGGAAAGCAGGCAAACTTACCAGTGAAATGAAGGAATATGGCACAGATTAACTATGGCTGTGCCATGGACCAAGAAGAATTAACCAAAATGTTTCAGGGATCGTTCTCTATAGAGTTTTCTGAGGCAGAAACAAAGTTGAGAATAGCAAGATCATTGCTCACCATTTCACTAAGATTTTCTATCTTTTGCTTCATGCTTTCATCCATTAGCAAACCCGCATCTCCAAAATCATCGACGCAGGTGGAAGGGTTAGTGAGTGCGGCGCTGAGCCATGTGCTCAAATTGTCCATGCTCTGCTTCCAATCTTCCTCTCCCAACACCGAAACCGAAGAGTTAAGCTGATCCACTGTATCACCCAACAGTTCTATGCAATCCTCAAGGGCGTCCTGGCTCTGGTCTTCTGCTGATTTCTTCAGTTCCACGACAAAATCGTTAACCCTAATGGCCTCATCAAGGCTAACCTCCACTGCAATTCTTGCAAGCTCGCACATGTTTGCCTCCGGGGACCCCGGAAACGATGACAGAGAAGAAACGCAGAGGTCGTAATGGGAAGTTGAGTTGCAGACCTTGCGGATGGAAGCCGAAACAGTACCGACGTCGTAATGTATAGTTGAGTTGCAGAGGTTGCAGACGAGGTCTGGCGATCGAATCCGATTATGACCAGTTCCCTCATTGTGGGTCAATTGAATGCCCACACAAATTACACAATGCAGAAGAATGGTGGAGAATATTAGAGCCAGAATGGCGTTCTTCCTCCACTCTTTCTGTGCCTCATGGCTTGAGGTAGCAGGTGAAGGAACGATTTTTTCGTAGCCATTGTTGGAATTCATCTCTCTGCCTATATGCCAAACACAGATTTTTGGTTACTTGTACTTGGTTCTGCTCAGTGCCTTTTAAAATATGAGATTTGCAGGTATGTATGGGCAGACACAGTGGAATCCTGTGAAAACCAATTATTCTTCACCTGCAATGATGGGTACGTTTCAATTGGATGTTAGATTAGTGGTGCCGCGGATGTTAGATCGACTGTCAATTCTTTCATGCGCCTTTTTTCCTTTTCAAAGAAATCATGCTTGAGCAAGTTTTTATGTATACTGTTCGGATTCGACCACAAAATTTGTAGGACCAAACTTCCTCACTTAATCATTGAATCACATGCTTGAAATTAAAACTCTTTCGTGCGCCATTACTAGATCACACTCAGAATTCGATGAACTGAAGCGTGAACCTTTATTTTAGAAAAAACAATCTAATAAGGAATAAAGCTATATGCATTACCTATAAAATACATATATGTTAAAGCGTGAGCCCTTATCTCTAAAATAAAAATAAATTATAAAGTGAAGCACTTAGCTTTTAGGACAAGGTCGATATCATCCAAGTAAGTTTCCATTCATATTTTTTTATACCAGAGGATGGAAATCTTGTGAGTGTCCATTCATATATATATTTTAAAGCGTGAGCCCTTATCTATAAAATAAAAATAAATTATAAAGTGAAGCACTCTAGATTTTAGGACAAGGTCGATATCAAAGAAGTAAGTTTCCATTCATATTTTTTTATACCAGAGGATGGAAATCTTGTTAGTGATTATATATATATTTATTTATTTATTTTAAGTGTCCATTTATATTTATATTTGTGGATAGATAAGTCTCATTGTTATATAATTGCTATATATGATGATGATGGTTAACGTCCGCTGAGACCAAATAATGATCTATCGGACCTAAAAAGACAAATTATTTATTTTGATTTAAGATTTTATTCCTATGCTCAAAAAGCTTGGAGAGAAGCCTCCCGAGTTCACTATAATTTTGGCATTGTAAAAGGCTAGGAAGGTCAGTATTGTAACAAAGGTTGTGAAATTGAGATCTAATGTGGTTGTATGCAGGGCACTCTAGGAGGAAGTGGTTTTCATCCTCGATGCTCCTATTCTCACAAATATGGCAGATCCTTTCCATCCATGGCGTTTTAGGAACTGCCCAACGGCCAGTTTCACTATGGAGCTCATGAGAATTCGTTCTAATCTTTGCTATATTGATTTTCTTCTTTGAGCTAGTTAAAATAGAGAGATACTTTTGATCTTCAAGGGTGGGGTTGATTGACCTTCTTATAATAACTTAATTTTCTTTTAGCCGCTAAATCTTTCTCACACCACATTTTCTCTTTAAACTTAGAAGTAACAATATCTTTAATGTTATTTATGTTTTGCAATGCATCATTTTCGTTGATCTCCCAATAGTTTAACAGGCCCTTGTGTCTTTGTGCCATCCTCGGTTGAGCCTTAGGTGGTTTTGGCTGGAATTTAAAGCTAGCTTAGGAAGTCTATGATTGTCTATGTTATTGAGCTTGTGCTTGTACAATAGAAACCTGAGCATAGCTAGGCTCTCAATAGGAGCAAGACCTGCTTCTATAAGGAGAATAGGATAGGGTGTATTACTTTTAATTTTCAGGTTATAAATTATAAAACACTTCTGGATTTGCTCAATCTTTCTCCATGATTCTCTGGAGATGCTGCAGCCCCAAACTCACATCCATATAAGATAACAGGAGTGACTAAAGTTTCAAAGAGGAACTTCTTTTTATCCCACATTATGAGGTTTGCTGTTTTATAATTATTTTTAAGACCAAAATAAGCTTTCCATCCCCCATTGATCCTTTTCTCAATGCTATGGTTCCAGTTGAGCTTGTGATGGATGTCAATTCCTAGGTACTTGTAATAATACACTTCCTCCAAGTTATTATTGTCATACATAAAATTAGCGTAAGTTTCCTTCTTGGATTTGATAATCATCACTTTTGTTTTGTCAGTTTAACAGTCATACCCATGGTAGAGCAGAAATCCTTAAGAAGCTTGAGTTGCTTATCAAGATCAGAAGGGCACCTTGCCAAAAGAACAATATCGTCAGCATAGAGAAGAAGGATAACAACTATCCCAGCTAAGATTGTGCCACCACATCCTGCTTCTTCTAAATAACCTTCGAGTTTATCGATGTAAATGCCAAAAAGGGTAGGGGAGAGGGGGCAACCGTGTTTAACTGCGATGTTACACTTAATATCTTTTGACCACCCCTCATTGTTCTTTAGCTTGGCAATTACATTCTCGTATAGCCTTGTAGCAGCAGCTCTCAACTCAAGAGGAACCTTTAGCTCTTCTAACCTATTCCAAAGGTTGTATCTAGGAACCGTATCGAAAGCCTTTCTAAAGTCTACAAAGCAACAAAATAAATTGGATTTATCATTACGACATTCCTCCACAATGATCCTAAGCGTAACAAGGTGGTCTGTTGTTGAGTGATGCCTTCTGAAACCTGCTTGGCCTTTAGCCCGCTTACCTTCACTTTCAAGCCATACGCTTAACTTTTTTTCCAGAATACTACCATACAACTTGGCTAAGAGAGGGCTAATCATAATTGTCCGATAATTAGAGGGGTTATTTGTATCTCCACTTTTAAAAATAGCGATAATGAGACTCTCAGTCCAAGGTTTAGGGAACCCTTGCTTAACAGCTTGATTGAAAAGCTTGTGGATGTGAGGGATGAGGACAGGGCCTCCAATTTTTAAGATTTATGCCTGGTAACTTTCAATGTCCTTAGCTTTCCCATTCGCAAGGCGATTAACCCCAAACTTAATGTCTTCTAAAGAGAAGACTTCTTTCGTTGTGAGCAGGGTTTCCAAATTATCCATGACATTAGGAGATTCATAAAGCTTTTTAAGATAAGAATTCTAATCGTGAAGAGCAATTTTATTATTATCCTTAGTCTTTATGGTCAGAATCTTCCTCCAAAATTTCTTAGGAGCTACCTTAGAGAGGTGTAAGAGATACTCCTGTCTTTGATGAATGTACTGCCTCTTTTTCTTTTTAATTAGGGCTTTGTATATTCTTATCTTGTCCATTTTAAGAGAATCATCAACAACTTCCTTAATTGCTCTCCTCGCATTTTTACAATCCTTGTCATACCAAGGATTGGTTTTGCTATTTCTTTGATTATTTGAGACTTCAATTGAGAACTTTTTAATAGAATATGAGAGGGTTGTAGTAAAATTGTGATATAGGTCTTCTATGTTATCTATACTAGATAAAGGAGGTAAATTAGTTTTTAATTCATTTAGAAAGAGATCCTTTTTATTTTTATCAAATATTAAGTTCTTTTGGTTGTAAGTATTATTTTCTATGGGAACTCTATGCATGACAAAATTGAGGGTTATAAGTAAAGGCCTATGATCAGAGTTAGGCTCGTGGTCGTTTAAGATGTCAAAGTTTATCATTTTGTTGTATAATGGAAGATCGGAAATAACGTAGTCTACCACGCTGCTACCAAGTCCATGGATGCAGGTAATCTTGCTAGAATTGGGCCACTTTTTTAGACCGTTGCAAATTATGAGATCCTGAGCACTACAGAGCTTGACTAGCTCTGACCTAAACAAATTTTCCCCGAGGTCTTCAAAGCTCCTTTTGTACCTACTAGTTGTTGGCGAGTTGAATTGTTTATTAATTAAACAATCAAGTACCACATTAACTGGGAAAGTCTTTTTATTCCAAAGGCTACTGCGTACTGTTTGTACTTAAATTCTAAAAGCATCGAAAGCTGTAGTATACTTAGTTCTTGTACTAGGTTATCACAGTGCTGACAAAATAAAAGGAATTAATTAAAATTACAAATCTAAGAAACAAAGAGATAGATGCTCTGTTGGCAGAGGATCAGGACCCTATCCTCCAGGTGAGGACGTTCAGCACCTGCCCCTGGAATCAGATTGCTAACACACACTGCACTCAGATTCACCGGTGAAACACGCTTGCATAGCTTCAAATAACTTAATAAAACAGAGTGCTAGCAAAACATAATTGCAAGAGGTAGTGCTACAGAATCCAAACAGAGTATTCTGCAAGAAGAAACTATCACACACTTACACACTTGACAGTAAAGTAAATGGGTGAATCTTGTGAGGAAGGTGGGCCCAGTCCCTCTCACAAGATTCCCCAGAACATGGAGAATAGCATAAATACTCAGAACGTTCTTCTATTCATCTGTCAAAAATTCGAGTACAGTAAAGTTCAGATTTGCTGATATTCTTACAAATGCTCTTACAGACTACTCTCTGACTAACGTAGATGTCTCCTCTTTATAGAGGAGACATCTATTACAATAGATTGTTACGGTTCAATTGGTTGACTCGTTTAATCAAAAATAAGAATTACAGAGATGCTGTAGCAACAATATGATGATATATTCTTTGTTTAGGTTCTGGCTGTTACACAGCTGGTAACTGTCTTCGATCGTCTTCCTTGGGATATGCACATTCCTCTCGCCAATTCCCCGTGCTATTTTGGTTCTGAGTCCGGGTAGCTGTGTTCTACTTGCTTTGGACAATTGCTTGATTCAGCCACATCAACGTTCCTCATATAGTTGCCGTTGTTATTCCCAGCTGATGCAAAATACCCGCTTTAGATGGTTTCTGTTGCTGGCTATATCAATTGCGTAGTTGCTGCTTCTGGTGTTGCAGCAACTGCGTAGTTGTTGTTTCTGGTGTTACAGCAACTATAGGTTATAATTCCTGCGGGCTTAAGACAATTACTTATCAATTTAGTCAGCTTTCCCAAGATAAATACAAAGGTACTTACGAATATGCAATGAACAATTAAACATATAGATATGCGGGAAATTACTCCATACCTTGGGGTGATCAAGTCATTGTGTGATCAAAGCTTATAACTTATGACTGAAAAGGATAATATTATGATGGAAATATAAGGTCAAAATTGTTTAATTCTGGGTCCTAACATCCCCCCCAACTGAAGATATTGCATGTCCCCATGCAATGTTTTACTCTGAATCCGAGTCGGAGTACTGGGATGAACAATGTAAATTACTGAGACAATAGTTGTAGGAGGTGATGTCAAACTTTTTTCTGAAACCACAGACAGTCTGTATCTGTCTCCATGCTACTGCCTCCTCCTTATTAGATAACCCAAACTGACCCTTATATTGTTCCCCGGATAACCATAGTCAGAGTCATCAGTAGAAATGTGAAGTATGGGTGTGGAAGGATTGGCCTTTTCGGGAGATGGGGTTGTTTTTGCAGTTACTTCTATTGCTGCTTGTTCATTTTCAGCAGTTTGTGGGGATGTTTGATGGGCTTGTTCGGGGATGTGTTCTGCCTGCTGAAGATTTTACAGAGGGATTTGCTCGGGCATGTCCTCTATTTGCTGAGGAGGTTCATATTCTGGTTGTGGAATTTCAACTTCCTGTTGGGGATGAATGGGGGGTGGAGGATTATTTAAAGCAAGGCCTCTATTAATGAGTAATTGGATTAACCGGTGATGTTTTAGGGACAGAAGTGGGCACTTTGCATTAACAACATATCGTGAGATGTTCTTAAGACAACCCAATAGATAATATGGCATATTTATCAATTGGCCATTTCTCAAATGATTTAACAGCATGAAATCGTGCTGGTAAATTACCTGATAGTGGCCCTCGCACATCAGGTATTGCTTGAAAAATTCGGCAATTCTTGGCCACGGTGGAGGTAACGACCGCAGTGCTACGCCTCTGCCCTAAGGTTCTATCTGCTCGCCTGGTCGCAAAAAATCCTGCTGCGCGTTGAGAATCAGATGCTTCCTGCTGAACCATCTTATGCCGTTAGTTGGTAGCCCAGTGGCTTGGGCTATCACTTCCTCTGTAACTGGGATTTGAATTCCCTGAACGACAGAGAATCCTTCTCTTAGGTTGCATGCAAATTCCAGGACTTGTTGCTCGTTAAAGTCCGGAAGTCTCCTGAAATATTCTATCCAGCCTGCTTGCAAGAATATCTGGTAAATGTTCGGATAGAGTTCCAGGACTGCTATCAAAGCAGGTTCATATGTGATGAGAGGTCCTCCCATGGCTATTGTTTCATTAAATTTCCGAGTTCAGAGCCGAGTTTCCGATTTCAGTTCAGAGTAAAGCATCGCAAATGGTAGCATGCAGTGATAGGGTGACTTTTACATATTACCGGGAGAATTAAGGGTGGCGGCAGTTGGCGTGGTATATCATTATTGGAGTTGCTTTGGTACTCCCCCCCTTCTACGTGTGAGTGATTTGATTGGAAGTATAACTAATTGATAGTCCTATCAGCTTTCACTGCATTATCTATTATTTAATGTCCATTGATAAACGTGCGTACCTTGTATTTTACCTTTTTTGGTTGCTGCGTCAAAAAGTCTTATCTCGTCTTCCGCTGAGTCACAATGATTACCACGGATCTGAAAGTGTGGGAATATTGGTAATTTTTAATGATAATGACGGGAAGTGATAGTTAGATGTCATAGTCATCATAAGAAGTGGTATCTTTTATCGAAATTTGTTGCTTGGGGTAGCAGGTTTTCGTGAGTGAATTTAGCCGGGAAGGGTATTTCGTGTCCGGGAAACGATATTGGAACACCAAAATTGGTTTTCAGTGATAGGGAATTACCGGAAAGAAAAAGTTTGTGAGGACGGGAAATGTACTAGAGTGATGGAAATCGGGAAATGATGCTACACCCATGGAAATGGTATTGCAGAAATGGAAATGATGTTTTGGACAACAGGGAGTGGTGTTGCAGCAACGGGAAATAATGTTGCGATACAGGAAATGGTGTTGCAACAACGGGGATGGTGTTGCAGCAACAGGATGTGGTGTTGCAGCAACAGGAAATTCCATGTTCGCGAAATAATCCCTTTGAAACTTTTGTTTTCCAACTTCCTCCCAAGCTAAAATCTGCAAAATACTGAAATATAATATCGCCATCCTTGACAGGATTTATTAGATTCTAAAAAAAAAACAGAATATCTAACCTAAAAAAAAAATTGCATAAATAATAAAGATTCAAGTGCTTTGAGGGGTAGCAAGTTCCCCTGGAAAGGAATATTGTTTTATTGCCATGCAAGTGGTTTTAAAATCTTCCTTAGAAACTGGCCGCTGGTATAACCGAAGTCGGTATCCATTTACTAACAGTGGTGTTCTGCTCCCATCAATTGTTAAAATTCTGATTGTCCCATTTGGAAAAACAACATCCACTTCATATGGTCCTAGCCACCTTGTTCTTAATTTGCCCTGAAAGTTCTCAAAACGAGAATCATAAAGTAGAGCCCAATTACCTTTCTGGAACTGCTTCTGCTTGATGGTTTTGTCATGCCATTTGCTTCTTTGTTGCTGTATCATCATTGTTTGATGGACGGCCTCCAGTCTTTTCTCGTCCAATTCCTGAAGCTGCTGCAACTTGGCTGTTTGTGCATCAGTTAAATCAAGGTTAACAGCTAAGGCAGTTCTCAAGGTTTTGATTTCAAATTCTACAGGGAAAATAACATTCTTTCCAAAAACTAACTCATAGGGTGAAAAGCTTGTTGTATTTCTCCAAGTAGTTCTATAGGCCCATAAGGCTTCAGGTAGTCTCTGAAACCAGACCTTTCTGTTCTCCTTTATCATTTTTGTCAAGATGGCTTCAATGACCTTGTTGGTACTTTCCACCTGCCCATTTGCTTGGGGGTGGTATGGTGTAGTCATTTTGTGCTTGATATGATATTTCTGGAGCGTGTCTTTGAAGCCATGGGAATTAAAAGGAGGTCCTCCATCGGTGACTAATTCTCTGGGTAATCCAAATCTAACAAAGATT